>JAQFJA010065470.1:0-14618 GCA_029874485.1 Naso brachycentron | reverse complement strand
TCCGGTTCACGGAACCTCCTCCGATACACCTCCTCGTTGATCTCATACTTAATCAAGATGGCCTCCTTTACACGGTCGTAGTCCATGGCATTGTCAATGTCCATCGCCTCATAGGCACTCTGCGCTCTGCCAGACAGGTAGGGCACCAGCAACACTGCCCACTCCTGTCTTGGCCAGCGGTACACCGTGGCCAACCGCTCAAATGTAGTGAGATACTGCTCAATGTCATCACCCTCCTCAAACCTGGGGATGGCACCCCGGGGCCCAGCCACGGGCACTGCTGGGGCTGGCACAAGAGCTGGCGCCAGCGGTGGAGCCGCAGGGGCCGGTGCTGCTGGTGACAGGATGGGTGCTGCTGATGCTGCCGGCGCGGAAGATGGTGGTGGTGCTGGAGCAGCTGGTGGTGCGGCTGGTGTGGGTGTGCCCGCTGGAGGTGAAGTGTGCCCTCCTGGCTGCAGCTCTGCCGATGGTGTAGGTGAGGGCCTCCTCTCAGACTCCACATCCTCCTGGAGCTGGTTCAGCTGGATCTGGACGCTCCTCCAGTGCTGTTCCTGCTTGTAGGCCTCCTTCTCTTGGGCTCTCAGAGTCTTCTCCAGGAGCTGACGCAAGGTGGCTAGCTCAGTCCCCCCCAGGTGGGTTGTCTGATGCCGTCTGGAGCCCTGCTCCGTCGAGGAGCTCCACTTCCTCTTCCTCCTCCACCCAGTCCTCTCTGGATAGCCTTTGGTCAGTCATCCTCAGCCAAGTCCAACCTTGCTTCCCTCCAGGCCCTTGTTTTGCTCCTCTTCCTCTTTGTCCTCCCCTCCTCTCCAGCTTCTCAGATGGCGTTGCACATCCCACCGCTGCCACCAAATGTGAGGGACCGAAGTGGCCTCCCCACGTAAGGGGACCAGGGCAGACCAGATCAAGGCAGTAGAGGGTGGAGTCAGGAGCCAGCGGAGCTTCAATCGCCAAAACAGGCTTTTTTATTATTTTCCATACTCACAATGATAACTACAGCCACCGAGCAAAGGCAAAGGTCAGGCAAAGGTCAGGCAAAGGTCAGGCAAAACAGGCAGCATAGCAGCATCACCAGCTCACAACAGGCTGACACTGTTTCCCTCAGCGCTCTAGGGAGCCAACTGAACCCCACTTAAATACAGCTGCAGGTTAAGCCAAATTGGGGCAAACCATTACTGTGGGGGAACACCAAAATCACAATGCCTCCAAAACACACTCTCTGTTTCACAACACATCATTAACACACCAATCCATACACTCTGCCTCCCTTACACATCTTGTTTACTTCATAAATCACACATATATTCAATAACAAAGAAACCAGGACACCCCTGTGTGCAATGGGCCGCACCCCCCTGGCCCCGCACTCGATAAAGACCGCCCCTGCAGCGGCGCGCGCTTCCGTACAGGAGCAGTGGAGTCAGACCGGGAGTGCAGGTGAGTGAATGCGAGCGTGTGAGTGTCTGTGAATGTATGCGAGACCAGAGGCTTAAACAGTGAACGGATGAAGAGTGGGACGAGCAGTGGGTACCTCACTATACGCCGAGATGGTAGAAAGGAGTGACGTTGCCAACCTCACCTTTAATGTGACTCATAAGGTGGATGCTCACACAAGCTGATTCTCATTCCTGTTTTTATCCAGATTGATGCTACTTTTTCAATTATTTATTTAGCAACAGTGATTGTAACTAAATCTCTTAATTGCATGAATGACCTCAGCCATTGGATGAATGGAATTGGAATTGTCGGAGCATCAACCTAATCAAAATGTTTGCGAAAGCAGCCGCTTCCAAATCGTCAAAGCATTACACTCCTTTTCTACAAACAAACTCTTTTATTCAGAATTTTATTGGTTTTAAACTACTGTTATTACTTTTTTTTTTTTTAAATAAAATAAAATAAAATTTTTTTAAAAAATTATATATTCATCTAGACATACGGTAAGGTGGTGTGCCGCATACAGTCCGGGGCACGCGCAGGTGGAGAGGGGAGTCCGGGGGTGTTGGGGGCTCAGGCTGGTCCCGTGCGGGTTGGTAGGGACCTGAGGCGCTCCATAAATTTAAATTGCCTGTCTGACAATTATAATATTTATTATTGGGTTTTCCTACTCTCAAATCGCACGCGCACGCACACACACACACACACACACGCACACATACATACACACACACACACACAAAACCACAAATGTTGTTATTGTTGTTTGTCTTTTACACCTTGTTTGTCTGTCCTGTATTGTCACTGTAATGTCATATTGCACAAAAAAAAATGTTATCCCTAATGAGTGCCAAGTCATATAGTAAAGTAACGAGTAATGTTACTTATTAGTTTTGAAACAAAGTAATAAGTAAAGTAAATTTATTATTTTTATAAGGCGTAATCAGTAATAAGTAACTTATTAGCGTTTCTGAGTAACTCGCCCAACACTGCTAATAAACACTCTGTACTCAGCCTGACCCACAAAAATATGATGCACCATGGAAGCTCTTGAGTGATAAATGAGACAGAGGACCAGACTAACAGAGACCTAAACAGAGCTGGCTCTCTTTTCCTCTTTGTCCCCTCACTCTAAGAGGAGGCAGGATCTAGGCTGAATAAAAGTAAATCAAAACTGAAACACCAAAAGAATTGTTCCAAACTTTGGCATTTATTGCTGAATACATCAGCAAGTGGTCTGAACATTTCAGCAAGTTTTAACTTTGAACATCATGAACTCTTTTATCTCTCACACACGAACAAAGCATTTGTCACCCCCTAAAGGTGACCTGTTACAAAACAGTGGCATTATGTGTCAGACTTCTCCACACTGTATAGTCTACTGCTTCATTGTGCAGAAAAAGTATAGAGTCCACAAACCGAGAACAGTTTGTTTGCTGAGAAGCGCCCTCTACTGGATGTATTGTTGAACATCCATACCAATGTAAGGTGTGCATGGAAGTATATGGGCAGTGACAGTTACATCGTTGAAAACAAAACAGTTTTCGTACGTAAAGGCAGCATAAATGAGCCTTAATGCAGACAAGTTAGCCTTCCATTGTTAAGCTGTGATGTGTGAACCACTGATTGCATACTTGACACTTGAATTTATTTTTGACCATTTTTTTTGAACAATTTGCAGCAACACAGACAACTTCTTCAGTATGGTGAGACCAACTCATAGTAAACTTTCCACACATTCAGTAATATGCTCAGCAGCATTCTCTGGTAGGCTGGGTGAGCCCATCTCTGAAAACAATGGGGGTGTTTTGAAAACACCTTCGTTTTCACGGATGGTTTTGGTCTGTCGCTCCTGCAGCAAGATATAATGGATTAAGATTTAAAAGCGATCAATGAAGCACTTTGAGAGGGAGAGGTGTTGAAGATGCTGTCAACACTCTTCTCAACTTCGTCCTGGGTCATCTGGACGGTGCAAACAACTTTGTTTGCTGTTTTTTATGGACTTTTCCTCAACTTTCACCTGCATCCAACCTCACATTTTAGCGGAGAGACTCACCGGTACTTATAACACAGACCCTGGCCTGACAAGCTTCAGGGCTTTTTGCGACGTCAGATTCATGTGGGTCCATCTTTGCACCAGGTCTAGCTTGTGTCATATTTTTTGCATTGTCTGTGACCAACACTGAGTGCTTGTCTTCAGTCTTCCACTCACAGCAAACACCCTGCAGTAAACTGTCAGATTATTCCCAGTGTGAGCCTCGTTGAACGCTCTGGTCTGCAGAACATGGTTTTGTAAAACCCACTTGTCATTGATGTAGTGTACCGTGACCGTAATATATGATTCGTCGGTGCAAGATGTCCAGCCATCCACTGTTGGCGCAACTCTGTGGGCACTGCTCAATAACTTGACTGTCTCTCTTCTTACTGTCGTACAGGGCAAGGATTTCTTTCTTGAGAATAGCCCCTATTTGGTATTTTGTACCGAGGCTCCAAGACATGCAGGAGGTATCTGAAGCTATTGTTCTCTGTAACACTGTAAGGCTGGATGTCTTTACAAATAAAGAGGGCTATAGCGTCAGTTATTGTCTTTGAACGAGTCAAGCTGCTAGCCAGTGGAGCATGGAAAAAACTTGATATACTTTGCTCACCACTCTTGGGGGTAGTAGCCATTGATGAATCCGAACCAGAGGCAGGGGACACCTCCACGGTCACACCGTGCTGTCGCTTCAAGTGAGTCATAAGGTTAGTTGTACTGCCTGCATACGTAAAAGCAGCATATCACATTTTTCAAATTGCATCTGACTTGAATGTTTCCTGTCTCTTTTGTTAAAACGGTAGTGTTCTCAAACTTTAGATTTGCAGTTCACATGAGGTAAATCTGCTCAGCCTCCGCAATGTTTGTTGTGGTTGTGCACAACCGTGGCACACACAATAGTGTATATCCACAGCTGAGCTGACATTAATGTAACGTAGGTCCAAATTAGGTGGAATAAAAGTATCAAAATATCTAATTATTGGGTCAGTCATACTTCAAAATAATGCATAAAACATCAAACAGATTGGATTTTACTGTTGCAAACATTTAACAACTCATGCATCTCAATTTCTTTTCAAAGTTGCATCAATTCAGTGCATTCTACCAATGCACTTGCATCTTGCCTGCACATAACCGTGTATCAATACGAATTGGTTAATCTCCCCATTCCCAGAGGGCAGACATAATAAAGTTTGGAGATGACTTGGTGATTGTGTCCATATTTAGTGACACTTACCATGGCCAAGTGTTGACTGATTTTATTGACTGGTGTGAGCTCTCTTTCTTGAATATTAATGTATTGAAAACTATAAGGAAATGATTATTGATGTCAGAACGAAGCCTCCACTGATCTGTTCTGTTTTTAGTCGCCCCCCTGTTCAGGGAGTTTAAGCTGTTGCCATCTGTTTGCAGGTATAAGGTGCCATGGTGTAAGACCTTAAGACTGAAAAACTCATTCATACCTGCTACCATTGGCTTCATAAACAGCAATATGTGATCCCTTGTAGCTTTGTTTAAATGCTGTGTGGCTTGTACCCTGAGTGCACTTGAATTTTTACATTTACTGTTTTTATTCTCTGTTGGCTGTGCAATGAATTGCCCCTCTGGGATGATAAAGTTTACTTTGACCTTGACATTGACCTTTCTCCTTACAAAATAACACAGCAACTATATGACTAACAAGGTTTGACTTGGATGACCATTCGACCTGGAGACTTCAGCCCTTGTGTTTCGTACTATGGTTAGAGCACATGCAGGTCAACAGGCCTGGCTTCAATGCTACAACGACTCTGAATTTAATGTGGTGAGATTGTTGTTTAAGAAGGAGGCAAGAAAATAGAGCATATATCCATGTAAACAAAGTCAACAGCCTAATGCTTCAGCCATCCAGAGTTTGATGAAGTTGCTCCTCTTGGAAGAGGAGTTAATGAGATCCATGGAGGCTGAAGGATTCCCATAAAATCTTTCCCTTGACTCAAACTGTTCACTTCCATATGAAACTGAACTCCATGCATTTCACTGGTCAGGTATCTGTAAATGAATGAAACACACGTTTTATTTAATCTTCATAGTAAGACTTCTTTTCTCAGTTCATTCACTCATGCTTGCTATACAGTCTATCTGTCTAAATGGATGATGACTTTAATGTAACATATTTTACTCTTGATGGGTATGTGGAAATTCACAAGTACAGATACCTTTATTTTGTAGTTATGTTTACTGTTTATATTCTAATAATCATTAGTAATTCAGTAATTGTGTATCTTATTTGCATTCACCAAGACCTCCATGAGCCTATGTACATTTTCATTGCAGCTCTGTCAGTCAACTCTCTTCTTTTCAGCACTACTGTCTACCCAAAGCTTCTGATTGACTCTTTATCTGAAAAACAGATCATATCATATTCAGCCTGTTTCTTTCAGTGGTTTATATTTTATTCTGTGGGTGGTTCAGATTTCTTATTATTAGCAGCCATGGCTTATGACAGATATGTGTCTATATGTAAACCTCTACAATATGCAGCTATCATGAAGAAATCAACTGTCAGTGTTTTCTTAGGTTTGGCCTGGCTTCTGCCTGCTTGTCATGTTGCAGCTGCGGTTGCACTGAATGCAAACAGAAAACTCTGTAACTTTAAATTGAAAGGAATAATTTGCAATAATTCAGTATACAAACTTTTTTGTGTGAGCTACAGAGTGACATCAGTGTATGGTTTGATATTGTTCAATATCGCACTCGTTCCTGTGTTCCTCATACTTATTACATACATCAGGATACTTATAATATGCTATCAAAGTTGTAGAAAAATCAGGAGAAAAGCTGTACAGACCTGTTTACCACATCTGATAGTTTTGATAAGCTTTACCTGTTTGTGTGCATTTGATGTCATTACAGGTCAACTAGAATTAGATTTTTCAAAAACTGTGCATTTCATAATGAGCTTACAAGTGGTTTTGAATAGTCCTCTCTTTAATCCAATCATATATGGACTAAAAATGAAAGAAATTTCTAAACACCTGGAAAGACTGTTTTATTCAAATAAACAGAATTAATGGCATGTGAGTTTTTAGACTCTTGGATGTAAAGAAAAAAATTTGTCCAGTTATCTATATCCAGTTATCCTGAGCATGATCATTAATTATTGGAAAATCTAACTCATAATGTTTTCTCTCAAAATTAAATTATCATGAGTATCATTTCTTTGATCCCTGTTACTTGTTATATGTCAAGTAAAATCATTTCCAGTTTACATTTTTATCTTGAGTTGCTGCCACCATTCCCTTCAGTGTTGCCCTCAGGGGGGCTCAGTTTTCTTCCAGTTTTTAAGAATAAGTTTTTTCGCTGTTAAAAACCCCAAAGTATTTTTATCCATTTGGCTTGTTGGATAGAATTATCTAAGAGAGAAAGTTAGGCAAGGCTAATCCACCATTTTCTTTAAATTTGTATAAGTGTAGTTTGTGTATTCTCTGGGTCTTATAATACCAAATAAGGTTGGTAATTGTGGAGTCGAGATTTCTTAGAAAAACATTTTGGGGAAGATAAATTGGAACTAATTGAAAAATGTGTAATAATTACTGGAGGAAAATCATTTTTATCGCATTTATTCTGTCAAGATGGGAAACAGGCAGTGTTTCCCAAAACTGGATTTTAGAGATTAGATTTCTGATTAGAGGAAGGAAATTTGCTTCAAATAGGAGAAAGTATTTCCTGGCAATGTAAACTCCAAGATATTTAAATTTGTCCATAATTATTTTAAAGGGGAGTTGTTTGAGCCAAGTAGTGTCTTGTATGTCTATTGGCATAATTTCACTTTTTTTCCAGTCTGTTCTATAACCAGAAAATGTACCAAATAAATCTATTGTGGATAATAAAAAAGGAATACTGGTTTTCGGTTTTGTAATGTACAACAATGTACAATGTACGTCGTCTGCATACAGGGAATTTTTAATTGTTGTGTCTCTAGTATTGTAGCCATGTATACCTGGATTAGACCTGATGCTTTCGGCAACCCTATGACTAATGCGAATAACAGCGGGGAAAGGGCACATCCCTGTCTGTTTCCCCTATGTAAAGAAAACTTTGGTGAAAGGGTTTGATTAGTTATTATTCTAGCATTGGGATCTGTGTATAGAAGCTTTAACCATAGAATAAGGTTTTACCCTAGATGGAATTTCTCCAGCACCGCAAAGAGGTAGGTCCATTCGACCTGGTTGAAAGGTTTTTTCTGCGTCCAGTGCTAAGTTTGTAAGTGGTTCTTTTGATGTTTTGCATGACTACAATATGTTGACGAGCCGCTTCAAGTTGTAGAATGAGTGTCGTTTGGGTATAAACCCAGTTTGGTCCAGGTGAACAAGTTTTTCACTGTGCTAAGCCCATGGGCCAGAATCTTGGCTCGGATTTTCTGATCTGTATTTAAGAGTGCAATTGCTCTGTGGGAGCTTGCTTCCTCCGGGTTTTTGTCTCTTTTATGGATTAAGGTTATAGTTGACTTTTCTAGAGTCTGAGCTAAAGTCTGCTGTTCATGTGCATATGTGTACCTATCTACCTCTGATAGCTTTACAGAGCTGTAGTTGCTGAAGGAAAACCAACAGTTGATCTTCAGGATCTTACCCTGTGGAAGGGGCAAAAGATTAACAAACATTTGAAACAAAGTGATAACAAAAGAAGGACTGGGAATGTGCCGACAGCCAGACCTAACAAGTTTTTGCTTTCTGTGTCTTAAGTTAATATTCTTCAGCAGCAACAGTACGTGGTTCCATTGTGTGTTTTCTACAAAAACTTGGATCAGTAAAAATTTTCCTCTTTATTAGTTTGTTAAAGTGACTTTTAAGTATTCGGTTTGTGAACACATTATAAACTTAATGTGTCGACTGATTTGGTTCAAATGCTCCACATCTGACACTGACACTGCAGAAGGCACCTGGCATATATGTTGATTTATAGCCTAACTAATGTAGAATCTAGCATAATGTAGCTCAGGCTGCCACATAGTCAAGCTGAGCTGTCATCAGCAGCAATCAGCTCATTAGATAAAATTGGCCAAAGGTACCTTACTTAAACTCTTGTAGTCTTGTATATTCTGCTGCTTCCTCTGCAAACACTTTGCAGCCCACCTCCAGCCCAACTCCTCCTTCTATGCTGGGTCTGACTTAGGCTTTCCATGCATGTGCATGGAAGGGCAGGGAGGTGTGCTCTCCCTGTCTTAGACTTTCCATGTGAGCGCGAGGAAGGGCAGGGAGGTCCCAAAACAGAGCCATACCACCAAATTTAACTTGCTGCAAATATTCATAAACATATATACAGGTATATGTATGTACATTCTTTTGATGTAGTGGTCATGACTGAACTGTATTTTGTAATCTAAACGTGAGATGCTGTGTTAATTAAACCTGCTGGCAGATGCTACTGTAAATGGTCACTGCCCATCCATGCAAAGATTTCACCAAACCTGAACACCGTAGCAGAGTGTTTTTCATTATTGTGTGTATCAACAGTCTGAAGTTGAACATGACCTGAATAATCTATGGGTTTTGTAGAGCTGAAGTCAATTTAGGAATATCTTGGTCAACTGACATATTAAATAAATTTCAACTAATCAATAAATCGTGGGAAGAAAAAGTATGTAACCATCTCCAGATTGTCTAAATTGGCCACAGTGCACTCTGCATAGTAGCCTTATTACCATAAATGAATTATAAACACACATAAAAAAGCTAGCATTTGCAGTGTATTTAATCATTTTTAGCCCAATTACATTACATTGACACAATACTCAGAGCTGACCATCAAGCATCACGTGCATGTGTTGTTAGCATTTTCGAAAATAGAATATATCAACCCATTTTCCCAGCACAAAACATGAGAGCAATGCAATGTCATGCAGAACAACATGTCGCCTTCACCCAAGGCCAAGGGGAAGGCTTTGTCTTCACCCCACTTTGGGTGATGACAAAGGGATCTGGACACTGGCGCCAGATTCAAAACCCTAGTGAAATCATGCCTAAAAGCTGTTGTGTTGTGTTGTGTACATCACATAACAAAAAAATCCAGAGTAATGATTTTCTATACTTGCAAAAAAGTTAAATGTCTTAAAAATGCACCCTTTACAGCACTTATTAGGCAGATGAACACAAATAAAGCTTAATGTAAGACATGCAGACCCCAATAATACTGTCATAAATTATGAAGAAAAGAAGAAAATAAAGAAAGTAAGTAAGAAAGAAAGTAAGAAAAAGAGAAAGAAAGAATAAAGCTGCCTTTGTCTATGGATGTCCAATGGATGAATGTCTTGTATTGAAAAATTATGGGTAATCATAATAATAATAATAATAATAATAATAATAATAATAATAATGAACAGGCCAAAAAAAATGATGAAAAAAGCAGCAAATTCTCACATCAAAGAAGCTGGAACCAGGAACCAGGAAATGTTTGACTTTTCTTTCTTTCCTCTTTTTCTTTTTTTTTGAAAAAATAACTTAATAAATGTCATTATTCATGTTCATCTGAAATGATATAATTTAAAAAAAAAAGTTTATGAGAGCAATAAGTTCATAATAGTAGATTAATAGTAGAAGTGCACTGAATTGATGCATTTTACCTGAAAATGTACAACAGTTTCTTCGCAGCATAAGCCCCTGGACCCCGCTAGAAGGTCCGGGCCATGCTCCTCACAGTTTCTACAAAAAAAAAAAAAGAAAGAAAAAAAAACATCTTGCGAATAAAAAGGGCACTTATAAATCAGAGAACAAAGGGGCAGGTGCTTGCGCACCACCTGGGCTCTATCTGTGCACATTGGTGCTGTGATATATAAATTGCTGTTTCGCTGGTAGATGTGGTCTCTCAACTCCAACTCCTTTCACACTTCTGACTCTGAACAGTCAGACTGTAAACTGTGAGCGGCAAATGAAGAAGGAAGTCAGAAACAGAAATTTGCCTCCTCCAACGGTAGCCCAAGAATAATGGGATTTGCCCCCACAGGTTGTATCGCTGTCTACTGGAAGTTAGACGGCGAATGCAGCCAATGGGTTCCGAAATTGGTTGTGACTTTGAATGTAGCCACCACGACAAAGTAATTGCATGTGAAAGGATCAATGAAGTACCTATTTTTAACAGTTCGCAGTAGTGATGTCCCGATCTGATCACGTGATCGGAAATTGAGGTCAATCACGTGATTTTCAACTGATCAGGATCAGGAGGAAAAGATCGGATTTTTTTAAATGTAATGTTTCGCCATAAATATTACACAGTTTACAGCAGGCGGGGAGCAGGCCTAACGCTCAGTTAATGTTGGTAGTAGTGAGCTGGTCACCAGTAGGCTAACGCAGAGCAAACATGAAGTTGGCGCCTCGGGATGGCGAAAATGTCTGCAGTACGGAAGTATTTTAAATTGGACAGTGAAGGCAGTGCAACAGCCACTTGTAATGTGTGCAAATTGGGCATTTCGCGCAGTGGAAAGGACAAATCTACATTTCACACTATCAATATGATGCGCCATCTGCAAAACAACACCCTGCACAGTAGTCCGATTTCACTGCAGCAACTCAGGCAAAGACACTGGAAGAGACTTTGAAAAATAAAGAGGAATTGCCCGAGGACAGTGAAAAGGCCAAACAGATCACAGCCAAGATAGCTCAGATATATCGCGCTGGATGACCAGCTGTTGTCTGTAGTTGCAAACGTGGGATTTCGCCGCCTCCCAGAGCACTTGGAGCCATATGAGTTGCTTTCTTGACACTACTTTACGGACACAGCTCCATCAGCCCTTCACAACAAGCTACGTGACCGCCTGCTAGGTCATTGGCCCCCCCACTTTACGGCCCTGCCCCCGACGCCCGGTTCCACCAGTGGCACATCACCATTCACCATATGCCATTAGGCCAGGACCCGAGTGTACTGAGAGGCTGTGACTGAGACGCACCCCGCCCCCCCTTCTCTATAAATAAATAAATAAATAAATAAATTGAAATCATTTTATTTGTTTAAATCTTAATCTACGCAAAACTGAGTGAGTACTTTCTTGATCGCGCAGCAGCTGTAGGCCCACACACACAGTACTGCGCGGTGTTGTGATTGACTCCTGAACCGGCTATAAGCACTGATGCGGAGGGTTTTCTATCATGCTCACGGGCTCAAAGAGAGACGCACACAAGCCCAGTGACTGAGATAAACTGAAGAATTCAATTTGTTTATTTGTTTTAGCTGTTTTCTCGGAGCGGAATAAAAGAAAATGAGATAATAAATCAATGAGGGGGAAAAACAACATGGACGATTGGTCGACTATAAAAGCAAAAATCTGACAAATTATCGTTATTTTTTGTGTAGGCCCAATAACTGTTCTTACTCAGATTGTTGTAGGGAGTATTTATGATGGTGATAACAACAACAACAATAAAAAAAAATAATATAACTTAGCAGTGGCGCTGCCAGCCGGAATCCTGTACACACTGTGCGTACAATTTTTTTCATAGGTGAAAAAAAAAGCAATTTTATTTATTTTGAGGGGGTGTGATAAAGACGCTTGTTTGTAACAGGCTAAATGTGCTGAGTCCATTGATTGTTAAACCAATCACTGGAGCCTAGCGTAAAAGCCAATGATTGTCGTTTACGTCATCTGTCACTTTTTGATTTCTGGCGCCTATTTACACTACCGCTATGTGATGATTACGCCAGGTCCGAGGACACACGGCAAATAGGTAGGAACATTATTAGCCTATAGAGCGTGTTTTGTGTGTTTTTACCATGTGTTTGGTGCGCCGTCACCGTAATGTGTTGCTGGGCTGTTTTCATCTGTGTTTCTGTGAAGTGACTCAATAAAGCCTAACTGATCTTCATTTATTCATTGAGTAAAAATCTACTTTGAGTTATGGAATTGATTAGAGTCGTTTCTTGTTGATATATTATTTTGTTTTGACTTTTAAACATCTGTAGTCTGTGTAATTTCTCTCTTAGCGGGAGATATGGATCACTTTTTCATATATAGCCTACATCCCTCTCTCTGCACAGAGATTCATTTATTTATAGGAACAGCATTTTATAGCGAACGCCATAGTCTTCTACAAATCCCGACCACGTTTGCAAAGTTTGGATGAAAACAAATGCTGCAGGTCTGCAGTGCACAGTCCAGGGTGCTGAACCAGGTGACCGCATCTGAGAGGAATATCGCGCGTGTGTGTTGTCCCTTCTCCACAACACATTACAGCTCAGCTCAGCTCAACTCGGTTTAGTTACTTTTCCATCACAGTTGAGTCCTTCATAGTTCCTCCTCAGCGGGGGCGACGTCGTCAGATCACGGCGGCTACGGTCGTGTCATCTCGCTTTCTTTTTTCTCTCCTCTCGTTAGCTCCAAACTCACTCGTCTGCACTGTGAATATGGACCACAGCATAGTTTTCCACACAACAGCCATATAACTTGTGTCAGAATAACAACAGTCTCAGTACAGATTAATGGACACTGCAATCTATTATTTCACTGATACTGAAAACATTAGAGTAGTATTTTTCCATTTGTTGTATCTGCCGTTTCTGTGCGCACTTTGAAATTGAATCCTGGCGGCACCACTGTAACATAGCATAATATTTGATATAACCAAGCCTTATTAGGCTATTTGATGAAGGTAGCCATGGTAACAAAAATGTTTGTATGCCCCCCCTCCTGACAATGAATGACAACCAATCAAAAATGACAATTCTTTTAATTTAAATCAAATCAAACAAGTACACCAATCAAATGCATACATTATGTACAGTACAGCCAATTACATTGTTTCATTATTTTGTAAACATTCTTTTGAACAGTTAACCTAGCACAACCAAACTAGCTAAAAGAAAAAAGCAAACATGACAGAAGAACCAGAGAAAAAGAAAAGAAAATACAATCAAACAAGACTGAACTTCAATATTTTAACACAGAAATCCCAGAGGTCTACAACACCATCGGATCAACCATCGCATCAAGGAGCAGTACAGCCAGAACCCCCAAACAGCAGCTCTGGGACCAGTGAGAGAGCCACAAATGCCGGTTCCATAACTAGTCCCAGCTCCTCCAGCTCTGTGGAAGCTTGTTGTCGGGACATAGAGACAGGAAAGGCACAACAGTTAGTAATTGATAAAAAGGAGATGGCCAGAACATTTGGCTAGAGAGAACGTTATTTTAATGCAGAATGGTACAAAGGCAGAGAGTGGTTGATTTTGTGCACCAGCAAGAAGTGTCAGGGAACGTAGCACAGTGGAGCAGGACTCAAGTGCACGACAGAGACCGGTGAAAGTTCAGAAGGCAGGTTTATTACCAGGCAGAGGTCGGTACACGGGAAAGCAATCAAACCAGGCAGAGGTATCCAAAACGTGAGGCAAGAGGCAAGGTCGAGAAACAAACAAGGATCAAACACTATGACTATGACTGTGAAAGAATGCTGGAACGTGAGCTAGGAACTACAACGAACTGGCGACGAGACAAGACACAAAGGGAGAATATAAGCAGGGCTAATGGGAATGATTAGACACAGGTGCGGGAGACACAATCAGGGATCAGGTGAGCACAGACGAGGAGGGGGCAGGGCAGACAGGAACCTGGACAGAGACAAGGGAGAGTGATTACAAAATAAAACAGGAAGTACATGACATGAAACATGAGGGAAACATAAAATGCTTAACAGACAGGAAAACATAACGGTGAAACATGACAGGTTTAAAAGGTAAATGGTCCTGGTTCAAAGTAACAAAAAGCCTTTTACTCAGCTTCAGGCAAATGTGGTACAGAAACATGAAATGACTGACAGCAAAACAATGATCCAACAAGACTGACAGGGAGAGACAAGACTTAAATACAAGGGGGCTGAGGGCTAATTACATGACAGAACACAGCAGTGCAACAATCAGCAATCAAGAGCAGGTGTGGGACATGGGGCAGATTAGGCAACACAGGAGCAAAACAGTGGGGACACTGAATACAAAGACAAGGACTTGACACAAACCATGACAGTAGTCCCCCCTCAAAGGATGGCCCCTGACGGCCCAAGAAAACTTAGGGGCCGTCCACACGAACGCGGGTATTTTTGAAACCGTGTGTTTCTCTGCACGGTTTGGCCTTTCATCCACACGTAACCGCAGTTGTGGGCTCCTGAAACCGGAGTTTTTTGTAACCGGAGTC
>JAQFJA010065423.1:0-14650 GCA_029874485.1 Naso brachycentron | reverse complement strand
CTGAATCGGCTGTGTTAATCCCACTTCACGCCTTTCTCTCCTCCTCCTTTCTCACTCACGCCTTCTCTCCTCCCTCCCTCCAACTTGCGCCGGTAGGAGGGACAGGAGGAGTGCCTGCACCGCGCTCCACCGGACTGTGCCGTGCACGAAACTTGCAAAATGCACCTGGACACACCCCTGCGCTGCGCCTAGACTGCACCCGGTCTACGAAACTAGGGCCCCTTGTCTCTATCAGCCGTTGCAACTCTCATGGGGTGCCTGGAAACATCTCCCTCTGTACCTCTAACCACCTCTTGTGTACATATGACCCTGAGACAAAGATATACAGTTTCTGCAAAAAAGAAAAGAAACAACAAGCTTCAGGGATTCATTTTACACTGTCAACCAACACGAAATTTAAGCAGTGTGCATTGCAGTGAACATAGAAAGCTAATGGGGCCTCTGATGTAAATGCATGCTTGCACACCTGTGTTCTTTCCACTCATCACGGAGGCACCTTCATATGCCTGCCCTACTAGTTGTTTTTTGTAGTATAGGCCATACTTTTGTAGTGTTTGTATAATTTATTGGGAAAGTGCAGCACTGTCCAGGTGCTCTGCAGGTTCAAAGCCGAGGAAACTTTCACATACTGATCCATTGTGATAGTAGCGAATCATGAAGGACATTTGTTCCTTCTTGCTTACGTACTTGGTCTCGTTAGGCATAATGCTGAAAGACTCCCTTTGTTTAATGTCAGTAATTATTGAGGTGCAGACCATTTCAGCCAGGCAATCTATAAACTCATTTTGTGTATTGTACCCAAGGTAAGTTGGATTTTTCTGAGTTGTCTTTTTTTTTTTTTTGACAGTGGGATCATATTTGGTTAGAGGTTGTATAATAGGAAGAACATTTTCCTTATTCTAACCATCTGTTTTTCTGTGTGCCCTCTGTGCAATGTTTTGTATGGCTGTGAGGAGCAAGGTTTCTGCCACAGTTTGAATGTACTCTCTATTTTCCCTTCCCAATTTCCGGTGTTCAGCTTTCAAGGAGGCTGAGAGAGCAGCCCTCTCGAGCAGACCTATGATATTTCTCTGGAAAGCGAAGGTATGGGCAGGGATTTACAGACCTGCAACACAGATCTATTGTAGAATTTTTCTGAGTCATGCTGCAAGTCACATATTGCTCCTAAGTTTTCAGAGTCTCATTGAAAGTGCAGTTGTTAAAATACCAAAAATAAACTCAGGGGCATCAGGGCAAATTGAATAAAGTCTGTGTGTAACTAGAGTGTCTCAGGGGAGCAGAGTGAACAAAGGAAGGAACTGGGTTTTGTTAGCTGGTCGGGGGTCCCACTGAGCAATGGTAGCTCACAGCTGGGTCTCTGACATGTCTTCACACCTTAGTGTGAAGATATGGACAACTGTGGGGGGGGGTTCAGTCCTTTGTGTCCTTTGTTCAGCTTCTCTTGTGGCAGATGAGGGATATGTTTACACAAAAGCAGTTGTGTTGAAATCCCCAAAATGAACAACTTCATCTGTAGATCCCAACACTGTCCAGGCTAGCATAGCATGGGCTAAAAATCTGCCATCTCTGTAAGTTGCTTTCTTCCAGTTTTTGAACCCTTCTCCAGATGTAAAGACTGAATCAGCTGAGTAGGGGAGACCGAAATGTCTGCATGCGAACCAGAAGGCAGTATTTACTCCGAGAGTATTCAAGCCATTTGTGCAAGGTATACCAGTCTTTCATAGAGGCCCGTCTCCTGTTCCCCCCGAAGAGTCCGAGGAAAGAACTTTAGCTGTGGCTATTTTGGTCCATCTGCTCTTGACTAGGATATATATAGGATGACACAGGAAACAAAACCATTTATTTTTACAATAATAAAATTATTATTATTATTATTATTATTATTATTATTACATATTACATATTATAACAACTGAGAAGCCAGCTCATCTCCAAACCAGGAAGAAAATAAGGATGACTCATCCTTTAAATTCATCCACTAATAATCATTAAATATTAAATTTGTCATTTTGTCATGATTCATAACTCAATACACACAACTATCCTTTATTTCATTATCAGGGACACACCTTCATACCTGTGGGTCCAGGAATGGGTTGAATTGCTCTAGCTGAGTCCTGCATTGCTTAGCTGTCAACCTCTTGGACTGTTGTTGCTGTCTGTCCCTCACTTTTATGCCATGCTGCTGTCTGTTGCTTGTCTTCAGTGTGCGCTGTCACTGATGCCTCATGTTCTGCCTCCGTTCTGTCATGCTCTCTAGCGGCCTTTACCTGTTCATTTGCTTGCCTAGCTGTGTTGTCATCTTCACCTGCATCCTCCTCACTACAGTGAGACATATGTACACTGATGTGGTACTGATGTGATATGACACACCAAGGGAAGGCATGGGCAGGGATTTATAGGTGCCGCCCACAGACCCACGACACAGATCTAGAATTTTTTGTAATCATGGCGCAAGTCACAGATTGCTCACAAGTTCTCAGAGTCTTATTGAAAGTACAGTTGTTAAAACCACCAAGAATAAATTTTGGGGCATTGGGGCAAATTGAATGAAGTCTGTGTGTAACATCTGCGACCAACTGTGCAGCTCCGGATGCATTGGCTGGTGGATGAATGTAAACAAGCATTAAAGTTGCTGAAATTCCAAGGCAAGTAGAAAGGGCAGAGTGAGGCAGAAAATAATTCAGTATCAGGCGTACATAACTTTTCCCAAACCACAAAGGTGTTACAGTTCCTTTGACTAATGAAAAGACGCAAACCCCCTCCTCAGCTCTTCCCAGTGATCTCTGGTGACTGGTCCAGCCGAAATGGGCTATCAAACCCACTTATTACAAGATCCTTGTCCCGGTCTGTTTCACTAAGCCATGTTTCTGTGAACGCAAACAGGTTTCTTTAATCTCCTGCTTGAATTTGGCCCACACTTCCAGCTTGTCCAGCTTGATCCTAATAGACTGCGCATTGGATACAAGCCCATAGATAGACTACTTCCTCCGTAGGCATCGGAGGATGCCGGTGTCGGTTGTCAAGACTGTGGTGTTTCAGCCTCCAACATATGCGTCCTTTCCTTCCTCTTGTCCAACAGGGGGTCCAATGAGAGGGCATTTTGTCAAGACTGTATTTTTTTGATTTGATTTGATTTATTAGACAGTTAAAAAGTAACACATACAAGTCCCCCCTTCCCACAAACATAGCAAAAGGAATGACAGCATGCCGTTCCGAGAAACTATCGAGGATAAATACACAGAAAAGTCCAGGACTTATTTCCACTGTGGTCCTCTGTACAGTGAGCACAGCTCAGCCGGAATTCCCGCCAGTACATCTCCCAGTAAAAGATGGTCGTCAGAGAAAGAAGGAGCTAGCAACCAAGAGTGATGCCACTCCCAGGGTTATCATGCATAAAAGTGCATAAATCTGTGCAAACAAGCTCATAGTCCAAATACTGAGTCTCAGACAAAAAACTGTAACACACACAAAACATTAACAACAGTATATGAATTAAATACAAATTAAATGCCAGGTAGGCAGCTTCGGGTCGCACACTGTGAAGCACCCCAGAAGCTGAAGCCTCTACTATCAAATGCAGTGATAGTGATTGACTTGGTGCATTGGGGCCTTGTGAGCAATAGCAAGGGGGGCCTTGCAAACTGCCATCTATATATACACGTAAATGCCACCTTTGGTGGTCGTGATGACATGTCTGACAAGCCTTGCAGAATACGGCAAACTACTTGAGCCGGGGACACTGTGGTGCATATAATTGTGCCACATTTGCGCATTAAGTAACGCCCCCTGCACTGCGTTTAGGGAGGGGGCTGTCCTGTACAATTACATAACATACTTTTAAAAATACCTGTGATGTTTCCATAACCTTAACTTTCCCAAATTCACTTTCTCTTGCTACACTCCTTTCAGTCCTGATATTTATAACCAAAATCAATTTTCATATGGACAACCTGACAACTGGAAATAATTGTTTTCCTTCACAGTACTGTTGAGTCCCGACTGACACAAAAAAGAGAAAAAAAGAAACCACAGAAAAAGTAAGTTCAGCAAAAGTCAAAGGAAAATCTTTCTCTGTTCATTATTCACTTTATCTATTTGTATGAATCAAAACTTGATAAATACTGTAGGGGGGAAAAAAACTTGAACAAAAAAATGAACACAATGAGAAAGAAAAAAGTGGTGTAAGGTGAACAGTGAGGGATATTTTCTCACCATGGAAACTGTTTTCAAAAGGCTCACATGTATGTACGCATGCACACACACAGATGCACACACACACACACACACACACACACACACACACAGTACTGGCTCAGCCAGTAGTAATCACAGTCGAGGAGCAGCAGCTCTGAATCCCTTTTGGTTAATGAACTGATGGAATATCATATTATAATATATCATACAGTACATACAGTATATTATATCGTACAGCTTATCATACAGTATATCAGTATATAGTATAGGATTTTTTTGTTGTTTTAGAACAGATCTCACTTCACTTTACCCAACATGTAAATAAAGCCACTCATCAACTTGAAACCAATCTGGACATAGTAACAACAGCAGTATTTCAGTAGTAGAACAGCCTTTGTTTCTTTGTGTATCACAGAGACTAAATGGGAATTTTTGATTGCTAGTGGTCAAGACTGAATTAAAGTTCTCTTATATTTTGAGATCATTTGAGTCATACAACAATGGCTGTTCTGTAAATGATGTGACTGAACATGTCAATATGACATTGTCAGCTTCTTTAGATACTGTCCATGAAGGGCTAAATAAAGAGATCTACTTCCCCCATGTCTCAACAATAACAGTGCTTGGAAGGTAAAGAGAATCTGTCAAGTTATTGATCAACCATGTGCATTTCCCCACTTGAAAGAGATAGAGACGTCTACCAGAAGTCTAACTGAATTCCACTCAAAGTGGCTTTTCCTTCATTTTCTTATTTTATTTTTCAAATGAAGTTCAGTTAAGCCATAAGTCGTGAGCCACAAGAAAGCCATAAATAAGATGAAAAACCTTTAAATAAATAAAGCACAGAAAAAGGAAAATAATTTTTAACATTAAATGTACTATATAGTCTACTGCAAATAAACACATTTAAATAAATGTAAACAGGTAACAGAAAAAATAATAATAAGCACCTTTTAACAAATTGTGAAACCCATCAGTGCAAATAAAATTACTCTGTTGTCATACTTTCTTTTAGCGTCACATTAGGAAATGCATAACTTTAAGTTAGTTTTAACATGTACTGTATTTTAACTTTATATGACTATTTATTTATATTATTATTTTAAATAAATTAGCAATGTTTTCAAATAAGCAATCACACATCATGTTTTTAAACAGTAACACATTTTTAAACAGTCATCTTAAATTATTCTTTTTAATACTTAAATGTGCTTAATCTCTGTTAATCATCTAATTAATCAAAGATCACATTAATACCCCTTACAATCAACAGTCATTTAAAACACACAAGGTAGCAATTAAAGGGCTGAATGAACAAGCCACGCATTAAATGGGTGTCCGAGCCTGTGGCTAAAGCTCAGGCTAACACAAACAAATGGCTCGCAACAACAGTTTCACAAAGTCCAGTCTCTACAGTTTGAAAAAGTCTGCCATCTTACCGGCTGCCTCTCTGGTGTTTTAGATGTCTCATCTCTGCACAGGTTGCTGCAGTCACAAAAAGGCAGATAGGTGGCATTTTCCGTGTGTTGTGTTTGTCTCTCTCCCTTTGGTCTGCTGCGACTGTCATGCTGTGTGTCGCCTTTTAGTTCTTTCCGGCTTGCGTCCTGAACAGTCCATTTCCAGTTTCCAATCATACTTTGTTTAATTTTGTTTTAATTTCCTCTTCTTTCAGGTTTTCATTATTTCTGCCAGTTTGACTTGACACCTCCTACTCAATCTTTTGTAGGGATAGCTGGAAAAGTCAAAAGTTTTGAAATCCCCACTTTGAGATGCTCGGCCAAGAAGGGGGCTGTTAGGTGTCACAAACTGAATGCAGTCCTCCCGGCTCTGTACCCTGGCGTCAACTGGCTGCTCATTTGCGAGGTTGGCTGCTAATGTGAAGAGTTGTCTGTAACTCACTGTAGCTGAGCGACGAGTCCTTCCCAAGACTCTGGAGTGCCCTCTTTACCACATGTACAGCAGCCTCTGCAGCACCATTCCTGTGTGGAGCATCGGCTGGATGGATTTTCCACGCCCACTCTGTTCCATTTTTTGCTGCAGTCTCTTCCAGGTCTGCTCTGTTTAGGCCGTCCAAGAATCTATACAGCTCCTCAAGCACTGGTTTTGCCCCAATGCCCAGATCTTTCTTGGATGCCCTCTGATTGCTGTGAATCTTTGATGGGCCATTAGACACCCTTCAGTTGATAGTGTATTTACTAGTTCAGTGTGAATGGCCCTGCTGGCCATACAACAGGAGACAACTCCACAGACCTTCAGTTTTACTCTTTTCTTGATGTCATATCTGACTTGGTAAAGTCCAAAAAGATCAACTGATGTAAATTTAAATGATGCTTCAGGTGCAGTTCTTTCTGGCAGCAGGTCACCCATAACTTGTTGACATCTTCTTGCTTTTGCCTTCCTGCTGACTATACAGCCATCAACGACCTTTTGGGCAATCCTCCTCCCCTTTATGACCCATGCTTTCCTCCTCATCTTGAGCAGTGTTCCAGCCACACCATTATGAGCCTCTTTGTGGGCCTCCTGAGCCAACAATGTGGACACCCAGGCATTGTAAGGTAGGACAGGAACACCAACATGATTTTCTCTGAGGGTTTGTACTCTGCCTCCGCAAATCAAAAGCCCAGAATCCTGGTTTTTGTAAACCACCAACCTGTCTGTAGTGGTACTTGGAAAGGTTGCCCCATCTTGTGCAGCAAGAAAGATGTCTCTTAGGGCATCTTCTTTCTCTCTTACTGTGACGACTCCTGCTGAAGAGACTGCCTTCCACTTTGGACTGTCCATAACTCGTTTTCCTTTAATGGACTTCTTTGCTGCTCTCCACACATATGCAAATACACTGACCAGCCTAATTAGAACACTGAACCGCATGACATCCACAAGATTTAGGACGACTGACCCCGCAGGTTGTCTCCTTGGCTTTGTTTGGGCCCAGTTCTGGTTTTGTGTTGGCTCTTGCTTCAGTTCTAGCCTCTTTGCTTTGGCCCTTTTTGGTGCAGCAACAAATGCCTTCTTTTGCAGCTTGTTGACACTATCTCTACCTGTGGCTCTGAGTTCTTTGGCTGATTTGATAGGCCACTCATCCACTGACAAGCTTATAAACTTTAGTCCATTTTGCCACTCTGGGCCCTCATCAAGGTCTCATGTGGGCCAGGAATCCACCACCAGCCCTGAATCCTTGTGTTACTTTGAATCTCCCCGATCCTGTTTGCAAAGAATGTTTGATAGCCGTAGCTTTTTCACTGCATTGCACCAAGGACTGTCTGGCGATCCACAAAATGGTACCTTCTCTCAACTTGGATTTGGCTATGCAGCTCAAAGTACTTCTTCAACTGTGAGGCAATCACTGCTCCGCACATTTCTGCTTTAACAGCATCACCTTTTTGATGCAAAGGAATTAATTTGGCCTTGGACTCCACCAGTTTGATGATCGGGCCCTGATCTGAGTTCCATCTTAAGTACATCACTGCTCCGTAAGCCTGCTCTCTCCCATCAGAGAAGGTGAGTGCTAAGGGACCATCAGTGAAGCATGGGGGAGTTAATGCTCTTTTGAACTGAACTTTGCCAAGCTGGACATACTCTTCAAAGAGCTTTATTGCATCGTCCCTGAGGTCGCCTGAGAGATCTGTGTTCCATGTGTCTTTTACTGGACAACCTTCACCCTCTGCCCCCCGGGAGGCTCCTCTTACCAGGATGGTTCCTTTTTGTTTAGCGGGAGTTACCAGGCCAACTGGATCATACAGCCCTGAAACTTGACTGAGTAGCTCCCATCGTGACAGGGGATTTGGGGTCTGGGCTCTGATTTGCTCCTGTAGAAGGTCTTGGCCAAGTCGCATTTATTTCTTCCTCTTGGAGAAGTTGATTACAACCATGACATGAAGTTTGTCCTCTTCCACAATGTAGCCTAGGCTGAGCGCTTTATTGTCATCATCATGCATTTGATTTGGCAGGACCATGGTCTTTTTTTTAGTCTCCTCCAGCTCCTTCTTGCACTCTTTCCTCCCACTCTGCCCAGAAAAAACCCAAGGCTTGAACGCGAAAAACCCTCCTGCCCTCAGGATCTGCTCCACATTCGCTGCAGCGGTTTTCAGGTGCTCAAGGTCATTGTGGGACGTGAGAATGTCATCAATGTGGCATTCCTGATGAAGGATCTGATGCTCTTCTTTGAGGTGAGTGTTCACTCTTGTAACTGCATATTCCCCCAGCTCTTCATCTTTGGAGTCACGCCAGAGAAATCTATGCAGATTCACCTCTCTGTCTTCCAACCAGACTGGATTGTACATTTCCCTTATGTCCCCCAGAGCAGCATACACTCGACCTCAGAATCTTAGTAGGACAGCACGAATCTGGTTGAGGACATCAGGGCCCTTCATCAGCAGGTCGTTCAGGCTCACACCTCTAAACCTTTGGCTACTATTCCAAACAAGTCTTACAAGGGTTGTGACAGAGTGGGGGTTTGGAGCTAGGAGGTAACTTACGTACCATACTGGCCCATTCCAGTTGATGACTGTGTCTTTGGATAACCTGATCGCAGCCCTTCAGTTGAGTATGTCATGCACTTGAGCAGCATAAGCAACTTTCCACTTGGGATCTGTATGTAGTTGCCTCTCTGCTCTAGGGAACATAGCCTCGACTGTCCTTTTTTTGTTAGGCAAGGAAGCTGGATCTTCTAGCCACGGACATCTGGCATGCCAATGCAGTTCTGGGCTGTGGCTGTCCCCTGTGATGTAAGTGAGACCTTCCCTTACTACCTCCAGCTCCCTCTCCTCAGCAAGGGTCATTTCCTTGCCACCTGGCTGGCAGTTTCCACATTGGCAGCCCCCACACTTTGGCTCACATGCAGCACCAATACTATCCCATTTCCACCACTCTAGGAAGTCTTGTTTGGCAACTGAGGTACTTGATTCTTGTAGCTGGACAGTGAGTTGGGTGTAAAGGGCTTTTCACACCGCTGCATGGCAACTATCCTGAAAACCGTCTCACTGCTGGAGATTTCCTCTGGGAAGCCAGGCATTTTTTGAAGCGGCTGCTGCCGCTATGGTGCGGTGTGGCGATGACAGGGAGGAGTATCACACATGTATCTGTATCTGTCGTCAGGTGGCAGGGCAAAATCTGTGTGCGTTCATGTGGGTGGCAACGCTTCATAGTCCTGCTGTCGCAGGTGAAACCACCTCCCCTCTGCCACCCTTCCTTATTGAAATGACAAGAAGTGGTGAGTTGCCATGTGGCGGTGTGAAAAGCCCATTAGGTAGAGTTTGTTCTGTGACCTTGCTGGTGAGTTCCTCGTACTTTGCAGCAGCCACCCTCATTGACCTTGCAAAGTGTGTTTTTGACATGTGGGCTGACACAGGGACCTCCTCAAAAAGTTCAAATTGTGTTCCTCCTACTGTCTTTCCCAGGAGGCCACCCCACAGCACTAGGTCCCCAACAGGTTTGATCTCTGAGGGGCTAGCTGACCCTCCCTGTGGCTTATAAGCAGACTTATTTCTCCGGGTCTCACATGTTCATCCAGCGGTACATCTGAAAAAAAATCTCTGGAGCTGCTTTGGTGTCACATGTTTGTTGACATCTGCAATGTTGTCTAATCCATAACAAACCATTTGATGAGGTTTGAGGGTGTCTTTGGGGGTCTTTACTTGGATCTTCAGGAGGTACAGCTTTGTCTCCATGTGAACTTTCACTCCCCCAACTCCATTGAAAACGAGTGTGATTTCCTCACTCCTCAGGCTAAGCCTGCTTGCAGCCTTGTGGGTTATATAATTAGTGTCTGAAGCCACGTCAATCAATGCCCAAATCTTTTGCCCAGCATTAGCTGTAATCGTGAAGCATCATTACCACCGGCAGCTCTTGAAGTCCACTGTCCACTAAGAGTCTTGGCTGATCTTTCACAGTGCTAAAGGCTCTGGAAGCAGTGTTGGAGCACACATCTCGACATTGTTTTGCCAGTTCAGGTGAGAGTTCACTGAAGAATTCCTCTTGATCCTCTGTGTATTTCCTCTTGATTTTCTCCTCCTTTTAGACCAAGTCTGCTCCTCTTCTGACCTGTGCCACTTTTCCTTGTCTCAGTGTCAGGGCAAAGATGGTTCTCAGGAGTATTCTCCTCCTTGCAGTCTTGGTTTTTGCACAGGTAGGCAGGCTTGCAGTGTGAGCTGTCTTCATGGATCTCGAGACATCTCTTGCATGCTTCCAACTTTCTTACTGCGGCTTTCCTCTCGGTTAGCTTTAGCACCCAGAACTGCTTGCAAAAGTAGAGCTTCCTCCTGTGCTTTCCATCACCACAGACTACACACCCAGTATGGTCGTTGCTCGACTTGGTCGATTTTGTTCTGGCATGTCTTGGCTCTGCTCTGGTTTCTTTCCCACTTGGTTCCTCCTCCCTCAATTGCTCAAGCTACTCATATATGCTTTCTTGCTCTTTGAGGAATGCCGAGAGTCTGTCAAACCAGTTCTCTGGTGCCACAGCATTTCTCCTGTCAGCTGTATTTAAGCCATTCTTTTTTGAGAGTTTCCAGAAGCTTACTTTCAATTGATTTTGTTACAAGAGGATTTTTAATAGCACCTGTGTCCCCAAGGTCACTCAAATCTTGAAGCACCTTCTCCACAGTTTGAATTAGCTCCACTATTTTCCTTGGCTGATGACCTTTGACCACTGGCATTCTCTGCAACTCCTCCACTATTTCAGTGGCAAAGGATGTTTGGTGGCCATAACGTTTTTCTAGGACACGGAAGGCATCATCTGCTGTGTTGTAGGTTGTGAGGCGAAGGTCCCTTGTGATTCTTTCATCAAGATAGTCCAGTAATTGAACCTTTTTTACCTCTCCGGAACCGGTTGGCTCACCTTGTTTCTGCAACGCTTCCCAGTTCCTTTTCCACCTATAAATATCCCGTCTGTTGCTGGTGAACCAGGGAGGGCTGTTGGTTGTAACTTGATGTTTGGCATGGGATAAATTAAGTCACCTTCCACCTGAGCTTGTCTCTTAGTGTCCTCCTTTATCTGTGCCAGAATTAAGTCAGCCTTCCTGCAAACCAACCTGGGGATGTGGGGCTCAAGCCCTCTTAGGTGACTCTGAAGTTCCCTGTGAGCATCTGAAGGGACCCACCATTTCCACTGGCTATGCACCTCCTTTGCAGTCTTTACCAGTTCTTGCACGTGGTTGAGCATGAATTCATATGCTTCCTGGTTAACCTTGTGTCGTACACCTGTTGAGTTGGCCCAGAGAGTCTCCTGGATTAGACCTTTAACCTCTTTCTTTAACCTCTTCCACTCGTACTCATTTGCAGTTTTTGCCAGGTTGGCTTTTTGTTGCTCCATTAGCACAGCTTCCTCATCTGCACCAATTTCCACCTCCAGCTCTGCAATTAATGCAGCCTCCACATCATCATTTTCCTCCATGACTTTTTCAGCCTCTATTGTGAGTTTATCGAAACTGTCTCTGAGCTCCTCTCCAGACATGTCTTTATATGTCCTGTTTATACTGTTGACCAGATGGGAGAATAATCTTTTGGCTGTCGTTCTCTCCACCTTGAGTTGCTTTCCTGTTCCAGGATTCCAGGTTCTTGCTCCTGCTGATCCAATTTAAAGCTCCCAGACTTCCGCTTCCTGGTCCAGTTCTCGGTCTCCCGGTTTTTCACTGTCAAGTTATTACACAACCATGTGCATTTCCCCTCTTGAAAGAGATAGAGGTGTCATCCAGAAGTCTAACTGGATTCCGCTCGGTGACCAAGTGGCTTTTCCTTCTTTTTCTTGTTTTATTTTTCAAATGAAGTTCAGTTCAGCCATAAGTCGACTGTGATGCTGTGCATCGCTTTTAACCATCCGGTCAGCATACGTGGTGCTCACCTTTTAGTTCCTTCCAGCTTGCATCTTGAACAGTCCATTCCTAGTTTACAGTCCATCTTTGTTTAATATTGTTTTAATTTCCTCTTCTTCCAGGTTTTTATTATTTCTGCCAGTTTGACTTGACACAATCTGTCAAGCAGAGGGAAGAGAATGGAATAAAACTTTATGCTAGCAGTCACTGTGACACAAAGAAACCATAACTGTATAAGAAAGCAACATCTTGTGAGAGGAAATTGCTTTTCCAAGATATCTGAAAAATGTGACACTCCAGGATATAATTCTCCATTACTGAACAGTTACTCAACATTGCCCCTACCCATTCACAGTGCTCTGCACTATATTGTGAAGAATTTGCACTGTTCTTCAATGACAACATCAGTTCAATTAGAACCAGCATTGCTAATCTCATTGAAAACACAGGTGTCTTGTGTTTAATTCTATAAACGGGCCCACATCTCTATAAAATTGGACATTTCTTCAACAGCAGATGTAAAATCCCGAACGAAACCTAAAATAAAAAGGCAGTGACCAATTATGGGCAAAAATCTAACAGTCATTATGAGAGTTAGATACTTGAAATGCTAGTGCAAATAAAGTCTGTAATAAATAAAAAATAATATCCTTAAAGTGAAACTAGACAACATTTTTGGCTCAAGTTGTCATTATGTTGTATAATCTGAATAAAGTGGTAGAAAAATCAGACTATTGGCTGCTAAATTGGTGTCCAATAAGCCCTGTTTTTACCGTGGTATTGTCTTTGCCACTAGGACAAGGGTTCCACAGAAAAAAGAAAAAACAGTGATGCTCTCTGCACTCTCTGTCCTAATTTGCAGGTCTACGCTGTACCTCTGAACAACAAGTGATGTCAGTATGAGTTGATCAGATGTTCGGCCTTACGCTCCGACTCGCCTCTGCCGACAACAGTGTCTGCAAGTGACACTGTCAGTTGGCTAGCGCTTAAGTTGAGATAGACGAGTTTACTCCGCTGCAACTTTCCCTGCAACCATTTCGTCTCAGCTCAAACTCAACTTAAAAGTGAGAGCGACAGCAAATGAAATAAAGCACAAACCGGTGCAAACGGCTGCAGCTGATTTGATTCCCAACGAGTCTCATGCTACAGCTACATTAGCTTGCTAGCTCATTTGCATAAGTTATCTACTGCAGCTTTAAGCAATGGCAAGGGGAGTGGGGGTGCTGAGGGTGCTGTGGCACCCTCTGCTTTTCCTGTAGTGTATTGTTTAAATTCAGTGACTATTGTATTGCATTACTATGTAAGTGCCATTTAAAGCATGCATGTGGAACTGGCAGAGTAATATTATGCATGGGATTTTACCCTCTCTCATTTCTTTATTTGGAGGCTTCAAGCGGGGACAGAAGCTCTCCAATATATTCCAGTGATTCCTCTTTTTTTAAAATTATCAAACGGACTCTCTGTGATGAATATGATTCAAAGTGCAGTTAGATTGCTGTTAGACTGCCTCTTTAGTTTGTTACAGGTGCTGCGCTATATGAGTACAAAGTTGGAGAGCAAAAGCATTTGTTACTACATACAAATGTTTTTCAAACGTTAAACGCCAACAAAAATGGAATGATGCAGAATATTCATTAGATAAAAATATTAGTGCTGTCAAAGTAAATGCGTTAATGTTAACGCACATGTGCGTTAACGTACATTAATTTTAATTAACCTGTGCACATTCTGTCAAGGGCTAGGCAAAAACACTGATTCATCAATGCATTGCAATTAATTTTCTCCTAATAAAACCCCAACCCTAACCCTGCTAGTTCAATGTTTGCAATTAAGTTACAGTGAGCCAAAAATAGACTCAACAGCTCAAATCATGTTCCAAACTAAGACACCACTTAATTACTTTGACCTGTTTAACGTTACTCCTTCTCCATCATATCTCTATCGCAGTTTGTCCTCCAGGTTCAGCTTCACCAACACAACAGTTAACAAGCTCAATAATTTTAATAGTTTGTTTGCTCACCAACATCATTAATATTCCCATCCAGTGATTATGATCTCTGACCCGCCTTTCTGTCCGCAGTCATCATGCAGGGTAGGCTAATTTGCATAAAAAGCACATGACTAATTTGCATATGAGCTACCAAATGTTTCTGAGCACAGAGTGCTCAATCAAATATCACAGTATTTTTCACTGATTTGGATTGCTGCAAATAATAATAAAAATATGTTTGCATAAAGCAAGCATAATTTTCCACTCTCATGTTGATAAGAGTATTAAAAACTTGAAAAATATCCATTAAAGGTACAATTAGAAATGACAATTTAAAAAGTTTCCATTAATTTGTCATTAATCGCAAGTTAACTATGGAAATCATGCGATTAATCATGATTAAATATTTTAATCGATTGACAGCACTAAAAAATATGTTGTAAATTTTGGAAATGATTACATTCATCTTATTTCAATAAAATTTAAATACTGAACTTTTCAACACTGGAGTTATTGTAAATGTTTGCAGCAGCTGTGATGGCAAGCATTGTGCACAGTGCTATCAGCTGACTAATACAAATGGAGTCTATGGATGTAGTGCCTAAATTTGTCCATGGAATTAATTTTTTTTTTGGTTCATATCATTGATTGATAA
>JAQFJA010065318.1:0-14724 GCA_029874485.1 Naso brachycentron | reverse complement strand
AAAATATATGTTTAATAATTAGTTTTCAGTCTTATAGATTATTTGAGACACACACACACACACACACACACACACACACACACATTTTTAGTCTATGTCAGCTTCTGTATCACAATCTCTCTCTCTCTCTCTCTCTCTCTCCTCTCTCTCGCTCAGCCTGACTCTTTACAAGTAAACAATTTTGTACTTGGGACTCTGTTTGGGAGATAATTACCCAGACCTCTGTAGTCTGCTCTCTGAGCCTGTCTAAAGAGGATAAAGTCTCTCTCACACACACACACACACACACACACACACACACACACACGGCTCCATCCTGAGAATTAGTGATTTCATAACGATGGCAGATCCGTTGGCAATGCTGTTGTGTATGTGTGTGTGAATGTGTGTGTGTGCATCAGTGTCCTCGCGTCTTGTAGACTGTGACAGAATCTATTCGCCCACCTGCTCCTCTTCATTATCCAAAATGCAGAGCTGTAGATGTAGGGCAGAGTATCTGACTGCTGAGGTTCCTCGACTGTCTCTCTCTTGCTCTCTCATCCTTTTCTTTCTCCTCTTTGTTCCGTCTCTCCCTATTCCGTCTCCATCTGTCTGCCTCCTGTTGCTCTCGCCTCCCCATTTTCAACTCCATTTTTTCCCTTTTCTTTCATGAAGTTTCTTTTTAATCCTGTTTCTTCCATCGTCATTTCCTCTCTTTTTGTCACCTCTTGCATCTTGTTTTCTCTTTTCTCCTACCGCTGTTTCCTCTCATAATATACTCCACTTCCTGCCCTCTTATCTGTTGTTTCCTGTCCTCTTCATGCTTTGTCTTTTTTCTTCTCGTCTTAACTCCTCACCTGTTTTTGTCCTCTTGTATCTCCTATTCTCCTCTCAATCATTTCCTCTCCTCTCAGTTTCTCCTCTCCTCTCCTTTATACCTCTGCATGCTTGCCACGTTTTCAATTACTCTGGACTTGATTACTCGCTTAAAATGCGGCATTGTAGGGTGAACAGCTACTTACTTTCCAAAGAAAATCTATCGGCGTTCTGCTCGCGATGCTCCAAGGTTTCGTTTTGGTTTTGTTTATGTGCTTTCAGAAGCAGCTGTCTTTTGTTGGTGCAGGTTTGGAGAGGGAGACGGGTTTCTCTGATGCAGTCACCCCCCACCACACATACACACACACACACACACACACACACACACACACACACACTTTGTTCATTACAGATAACACCTCAGTCATCAGTTGGTTAAATTAGGCTATTTAAGAGGGATAATACAAATCACTGAACATGCTATCAGCTGATTGATGGAAACACTCCCGAGTGACCTCTACTGAGGTCGTCACCTGATTCTATTTCACACACATGCAACACAGTATCACATATACAGGCGAGCACATTCACACAGAAGAGACAGATGTCTGGAGTTATGTGTTTTGGTTTATACTGTGGTTATGTTTTGATAAACAAAGATAAATCAGAATAAAACCCCCAGAGGAGAGAGCAAAGTTAAAATTTTAAACAAGTTTTCAGGCATGGCTAAAGGCCTTACACCTGGGACACACATCCTTCGTCTGAGTCGCGTCGGCAGCGAGTCTGCTTTTTTTTCCAGCACCCATTCAAACAGATCAGACCAGCCACACAACTGAGGAGAAGCACGTCGGCAGTGACGCAACACTTCAGCTCAGGCTCGCCAATTTTTTCGGTAAGACGCGCGTCCAGCAACATTCACTGTAGTTTCATCATTTTCAGTCTGTCTTTCAAAATAAAACCTCTCACAAGCGTACACGTACAGAGAATCCTTCCATTTTAAGATTAAATTGTGAAGCATTTAAAGGATCCTGATGCGTAAGACAGTATTTGTATTTTAGGATAAATAACAGTCAAACAGAGACCCAGTGTGGTGAAGTTTAGCTTTGCTTTTTAATTTAGATTGATCACAGACTTTGGCTTACTTTATCTAACAACACGGTGCGCGTCGTTCCAGCCTGGACTAGAGACACACCCGCAGTGTCTGAACAGGAACAGAACTGTTTGGTCAGAAAGTGATCAGTGGATCAGAGGTTATAAACTCAGCACTTCATCCTCGCTTCCTGCATCCTGCTTGCATGAATGACAACAGCGAGGTAGACGCAGCAGATAGGCGATACAGATGTGCTGCAGAAGTAGACGCAAGATGTGTATCTCTGGCGTTAGGGTTAGGGGGAAAAAGTAAGCTATGTACACTAATTTCTGCCAACAATCCCCCCCATGTGATTGGTCACGTTTATAGATGGAAAGTCACAGTTTTAGAATTTCATGCCTGTCAGTGAAGTGTAGGCTGAGGAGGGAGCGACTCTAACTGTGATAAAGTCATGAGTCATCAGCTCAGCATCAGGCTCAGAGTGACACCATCAGCAGCTGCAAGAGTTTGAGGCCTCGTCCTTGGCTGTAGGTGAGTTAGGCTAAGTGTGCTGGTTTATTCATCCTTTCCGCTGGTGTGGCAGAGCGCCTTGACATGAATTATTCTCATTTTCATTTCTTGACATTGAGACCATCCCTTGTGGAGCTTCAGCTGGGACTTAAAGTGAAACTGCTATAGCAACAGGGATGACACTGTATCATCAATAATGCTGAGAATTATTCAAAGTCAAAGTGGAGAACATCCTGAATGAAACGTACACATCCCTTTGAAAATGTCACGATACGGGGAACTTTGGTAACACTTTACATGAAGCCTGTCTCTGTAAGGCATTATAAATCATTAGGAATATTTGTAACACATTATAATGCATTATGAACACACTTATAATACATTATATGTGGTTATGGTTATGGTTGGGATAAACCCTAACCTTGCTTATAACTATGATCATATAGCACTATAGGCGCATTATAATGCATTATATGTTCATAATGCATTATGGATGGATGCTTTAAGTAAAGTGTTACCGGAACTTCTTACAATGGTAGGTACTGCCGATGATAAACATGCATGAGTGTGATGACACGAGGACGTTAACGAATGTTGATATAAAACAAATCATATGGCCAATTAAACCCAATCCAAATAAAACTCAAACAGTGTAAGGATAAGCCCTTTGGGTGAATTACCCTTGTTTTTGAGGGAGTTCAAAGGAATAATCAAGTTAATAAAAGTACTTGACCAAGGGGCAATAAATGGTCATGTCAGCACTATGCGCAACCCTTTGAATAATTAGTATCACATTATATTTTTTATAAAATGTTGTTTAAGTTTTCCTTTAATTACTTTGTCATACCAAAATCTGATGAATGCAGTGTAGTGATAATTAAAGAGGTGCTGGAGCGCACCCATGACGCATGTGTGCATGCATCATTACTGTTGGGATTTAAATCAGTACAGTAAGTAGCTGGAAAATATGTAGGCCTGTTGGTTGCTACAGAGCTCCTATCAGAGAGCACACAGTCACCAGGTGTAACATAGTTCAGCTCCTTAACTTTGTTGCCAGGCATAAACAAAAATACAGGCGGTCAAAGGATGTAGGAAGATGAAGTTTCACTTCAAGTCTCCACTTAAAGCAGCTTAGCCACAGGTCAGTGCAATCAACACACAATAACAAACTGAAAACAGCTCAGAAGGAGCCCAGCATGCCGCAACAATAGCTATAGCGATATAAATTGATTAGATTTTTAAAGTTAATGTTTCATCATTTCTGACTGCTATAGATGAATTTATGAAGTTATAAAATATGAAAAGGTAAACACACACTGCGTCGAGGTCTCTCAGAATTATAGTGCACAATTTATGTAAATAATGTATGTAACTGATGTAATAAACATATGACATGTTAATTCACATAGTCTCTGTAACAAGAGGAATTCTCAATAATTACATTAGTCAGCTAGTAAACACTTTTGTCCAAGTTATCTTAGCGTTAGTACAGTGAGTCAGCCATCCAGGTGTTAAGTTAGTTAGCTGATGGTAACATTGAGTAATGTTCAAAGGGTAGAAGCCAGCCGTTACTACAGGCTCAAAGCCCAAGGTGGGCGTTGCTTAACTTTATCGTACATTTCCGCTCTGAAATGAAAGGATCCTTTAACTTCAGCTATTCCAAAAAACAAAAGGATGCTTTGCTGCCTTTTCATGTTGATTCTGAACTAACGTTACTGGTGAAAAATAAATAAAATAAAAAATCATTCATCATGCTTTTCAAATGCATCTTTTAAGGTGACATGCTTCCTTGCATATTGTTCAGTGCATTAGTTAATGCTGTGAATTAATCAGTCCACCTTAAACATCAATATGACTGCTTGAATAGGATTCACGAGGATTTACTTGTCACACATACAGATCATACGGTAGTTTAATGTCTGACCTTCAATAATTCATTTGCTTTTGCTTTTCTTGCATGATGACGTACACTTTAGTAATGATCTTTAAATACATAGGCGAACAAAATGTGCATGGATTTCCACTGGTGTATGCGACTGAAATTTTTTTGGATGAATGTACATAGGTAGCTAATGCTCAGGAGATCGGTTCCTCTTTTGACAAGAACAGTTATGTGAGTTGCTAAACCTCCTTTTTCCTACATCTGATATTTTTTGATGCCGTATTATACAGGAAGGAAGTCCACGAAGAAATAAAATCTGTTAACACAGCTAAAGATTCTGACCTGCATCTTAAAAACTTCTAATTAATTTCACGAGATTGTTTTTAATATTTCAGCAGAGAGAGGACACATGATGAGTAAGTGAACTACCAGGATGAATCGTTCTTTAATTAGCACAGGTGGAGGCAGGGAGGTGTGTCGGAGGATCACACACACGCACACACTTGCGTACCTACACACTGAACGTGTAGCTGCGGCGTTATTTGCACACACACAATGCCCACACGCCACTGAGCTGTCGGCACGCTCACATGTCTGAAAGGCAAGCTGACAAGGCCTGAGTCACACTGTGCCATGAGCCCCAGGCCCACTCAAACATACAACTCATCATCACACCTCAACACACACACACACACACACACACACACGCACATACACAGCATATAACCCTTTAGGAATATCATGGTGGCTCAGCAGGCTAAAGCAGATAGTAGGTACTCACAATGCCAGGGGATGATGGGATGAATCCGGCTCACGATCCTTCTTGCGTGTCATCCCCACACTCATCTCATCTGTCACTCCTCACTGTACGCTGTACATGCAATAAGTCTTCACATAGCATAAAAACATTCAAACACTCAAATCCCTCTTCGCCCTCACACATGAGCAAGCTTAGATTAGAAAACATTCACTGCTCTGAGGTGAGAATTTCCACTCAGTGGAGTTTTTGATTCTGCTTGTGACACATTACAAATTGAGTGGCTTATATCTTTTTGTGCATCTGTCTTAATATTTTGCATTAAAAGTTGCATTTGCACATTTCTGAGCTATACGACCTCTAACTGCAAAAGAGCAACAACTGGCTGAACTATGCTTAGTGATACTTGGAGTGCATCCTCAGATAAAGAGACGCAGCCTTTTCAAGGAGGGAATACTATACCGTTACTTCTTTACCTTCTGAGCAGAAAACAAGGTCAGCTACTATGTGACAGAGGGCGTTTTTGGACCGCAGGAACCATTTCACAGTTCCAGGAACTTAGTTCTAAAAACCTCCTGTTTTATTGCATCCGTACTGCAGGAACTTCTTTAGCTCCAACTCCAGAGCAGGTACTCTTGCCATACGTGAGGAACTATAGTGAAGTAAGTGCATGTTGATTGGTTGAACTCAGAAGCCAGCGTCAGCAACCGCTGTTTTAAAAACCCGTCAGCTGTATTAACAAGACAACACAAACTACAAACCAGAGCTCACAACGACATTGTGTTGTTTTGTATCTTCTCTGAGATTTAAAGGTGTTTCGGTACAAGATTCATGGTACGTTCTCACCACATACTGCAGCAGTAATGCAGTAACGTTAGCTTTCATTTGTTGTTGTTGTGAAAGTTACATTGTAAGTCATGTAGAAGTGACGTTAGTGTACCAACTGCTGGCCACTTTACATAGCTTACATGGGGGTTCCTATTTGTGGTGCTAATGCCAACATGTGTTTAGCTCCCCCGGAACCGAACCTCTCAAAAATTCCAATAACTGTTTGGCCATTTTTGTGCCATTTTTACTCTTTGCAGTATGTTAAATTTAACATGTCTGTCATCTCTGAATGTTCTGCAATGCAGAATGAGATTATGCTGTCGATGTTTGGTTCACTGTGTAAATGTGAAGGCTGTGTAAAGAGGGGACTTCGTGGTGGTGTTATGGCAGCTTCTCTGTAAGAATGGAAGATCAAATGAGCATGATGCTGTCTTTAGCTCTTTTTACACTCTTATTTTTCAAGGGCCATTTTCTTATCAACAGCCTGCACACTGTGTAGACATGCATCTTGGTTTATGTTGTGGTGTGTGTGTGTGTGTGTGTGCTGTTATACTTAATGGGGCAATAACTGCCTGCTGACTGCCTTAACCAAGGCTTCCTCACAGTACGGTGAACATCTGCAGACCCTCAGACACTTCCAGCAGAGTGATTGATTAAGTGTCAAGGGTGTGAGCGAATTCACATCTTTATACTCTTTATACTCTGTCTGCTATGTGTGTGTATGTGTGTGTATGTGTGTGTGTGTGTGTGTGTGTGTGTGTAAGAGAGCCATAATGTTTTATAGCCATTCATGTTTTTTTTTCTTATATCCTTGGCTTCCAGATGCCATTTTTGAAGTAAAAGGCAGCAATCAAAATAATTCTTACGAGAAATTTTAAAGACTTTAGGTGTAGGCGACCTTTTGTGAGTATATATATATATATATATATATCTTTCTTAAAAAAATCATTTAAGAAGCCAGGTGAAGGTGAAATATAAATTAAACCCATTGGCTTATTTTATAGAAACTTTTAAAGGTATAGTCAGGAGCATTTTCCTAAAAAATAAAACACAGACTTTCACTAAATCAGTCTGGCTCAATGATCACTCACAGGCCCCTAGATGTGTGTTGAGGTGACTGTGTCTGCAGAGCCCTCTGCCTGTATTTTGATGTTTTGATTAAGTTGGGACATTTCTGGGTGGGCAGTGGGTGTGTTTCTCTGAGAAAATCACAGCGTGCAGGTGGGGTTGAGAGCCATTTAGACCAGAGAAAATTGCGGATACAAACATTTTGGTAAAGAAAAGTAAATATAGTGAGGCAAAACAGCAAGCTGATAAAGCTCGTTCCAGAACAAGAGTGAATTTCAGTTTGGCTTTCAACCACTTGCGAGCACTGAAGGAGGCTGAGGATGAAGAGCGACACAGAGTTGGCCTGCTCTCTGTTGGACAGATAGGTGCCAAACACAAGCAGTAAGCTTTCTTTTTCTTTTTTCTTTAATATTCCCCGTAGCTGCTTGCTGTGTAGGTAAAAGCAGTGTAAGTACACGCTACAGTACTTCTGGTGCCGTTGAGCCCGGAAGGAGGGGCCCAATTTGAATGTTGTGTTTACAAAAGCTACTCACTCTACCATGTGTAAAACATACACACACTACACACACACACACACACACACACACACACACACACACACACACACAAATATATATATATACGGAGAGAGAGGGTATAGAGAGGGTATCTCCCATCACTGCATGTCTGCTTTTTTATTTATCAAGCAAATGCAAATGTATAAAAATTTGAATTGAATTTCAGTTTAAAAAGTTCATAAAATAAATTAGCATTATGAACATATTGTGAAGAAGTAACATTTCTGACATTTGTTTTTTGTCTCTAGAGAGATCTGCTAAAGTCAGCACGCTAACCAGCTACCCCCAGCCTGTCCTGCTGAGCTAAATTTACTTGTCATGTCATCATAAAACACTTCATTCAAACCCGACTGGGACAAAAGAAAGGAAAATTCAGCCACACATTGCACCGATAAAGCTCACAGACCCGTCCGCCTTTATGACCAAAAGTGTCTACTTTATTTTACTGTCTGGTATTTGTAAGATCTGACAATTTTCCCATCTGATGGGTCTGCCTGGTCTTTCTTGTTGTAAAAATTTTTTATGACAAATTTTTATTATTCCTATTTGTATATAATGGCCCCAGTGACTTGTATTGTAGTCTATGATTGAAAGACAACTGTCTGCCTGGAATTTCATACATTTATATCCACAAGCCCACCTTTACTTTTGACACAGTGCATGCTAATGAAAGAAAATGCCAAACTGTTTTCCTGGGTAATCGCTAAGTCATGTGGAAAATGACGTGAGTTTTGTTGTTTGTGATGTAATGTCGTGTGTTTGAGTGTGTGTGTACTTGTGTGTTTGTTGTGGACAAACATGCAGAAGGCTGCTCAAATATCCATTAACAGAAGGAAACAACCCCAGGGATGAGATACATGTTGGTAATTGCACATGTGAGGATATGTGTGAATATATGATAATATACAATAAAGGCATTCACACCTGTGAGGAAATGACATGAGGCCCTTCAATAAGTGCCTCCATATAAACATGAAATGTTTTGCCTGAGTTTCACTGATGCTTATCTTAATGTCTTGCGCCATGTGTGTCATTGCTTCAGCTTTAGTGCCGGTTAGCGGTCATTACACTGGATCAGCTCTCTTTTCCGTAAATCAAAATATTACACACACACACACACACACACACACACACACACACACACAGTCGTGAAGGAAAACACACTTTCATTGGAAACATGAAAGGTAAGTGAAAGAAAAGCGGAGCTCCAGGAGGAAACCCACAGGGAACAAGTGGAACCAAAACACAGAAACTTCTACACATATTCAAATACAATGTATTCTGTAAGAAACTGAAACAGGAAATCAGCCCTCTGTTGATCCCATGGGACGAATAATCCATGAAAAAGAAAGCAAAAAAACAAGCTACATAGATTTCTGTCATTAGTCATTCAAACACCTTAAAACTAATTTCAAACTGCAACAGTTTTCCAATCTTTGAGGAATTTAGAAAGTTTTTTTTTTTTTTTAACACACACTTTACTTTATAAACTGTCATGTTTCTGTTTTCCCCAAAAGTATGTTTTGGCATCAACCATAAGCTCAGCTCAGTATCTTTCTTCTTGTACTCGCGTTCGACCGAAAGCAGCCATTTCAAACTTAACGGTGAGCTGCCAGGTTGCTTCTGTTCTCTGAGATTTTGACGGGTCAAAAGGGTGACAAGATAGAGACACTGAGAGCTGTAATTGCGTGTGTGTGTGCGTGTGCTTGCAAGTGAGAGTATCTATCAGGAGGTGAGTGTGATGGTGAGAGAAGACAAGTCAGAACAGGGACCCGTGTTCTGTCAAACTCCTACAGAAAGCCACTGGGTGACTGTCATTTTGCCACAAATGTTTTGTCTGTGTGAGTGACAGAGATTTTGTGTGTGTCAGTCAGCAGGATAGCCAAGGCAGTGTTATACCTCTTCCCACTCAGCAGCTTAAAACATCCCTGAGACACTTGAGTAAACCTTAAAACTTCTGTCAGAAGGGAACAACATACACCCACCAGCACTTCAGCTCTTTTAAGTCATTTTACATTTGTCTCGTCCCTACAGAGGGCGTAAAAACAACAAGTTGTATGCTCTTGGCCATTCTTCTTTGACACTCCGGCAAACTCACAGTGTGTTTACAAGATGTTAGATAAACAGCGATTTATTTTGGAAATCCAATTTAAACTGGACTTTTAAAATACATACAAATGTATTAGTCCAGCTAAGTCAAGGTCAACACGCGTAGATAATGCAGTTGGGGATTGATTTGTTGTTGTGTGTATACACCTCATCCGCCCTGAAGTGGCTAAGGCTTTCTGTGCATGAGCCATAGTTTCTGCAGCGGTCTGTGACCTGGAAGTCAAACAGCACAAAATCATAAGAAAAAGGAAAGAGAGTTTTAAAACAATAAAGTGTGGAGTTCGTATAAAATGTACAGTGCTGTAAAGTTACAGTTTGACATGGTACCCCCTTGTCCATTGCTTGTCTGTCGCTTGTTGGATGTGTGACATAATTGGTAAACTGGTGGAAGGTCCAATAGCAACCAGCAGAAAGAGGGAATAACGCCACCTACGGTAGCAGAGTTGGACAAAATGGTGTATTAATCAAAAGGTCTATTTGAGCTATAACCAGCTCGACTTACAGCTGGAGTAGGCAACATCTTGAAATCAAGGTGAATGTAGTAATAGACTCATTGGGAAGCAACTCTGCTGCATCCTCCCCTACCTGTTTTCGCTCCAGCTAGCATTTCATTTCGTTTGTTGCTGCTCTTTCTTTTAAGGACGGTTTAAACCAAAGATTCACAATGAAAGGGAAAGTTGCAGTGGTGCTGACTCAAGCCGGCTGACGGTGTCACCTGCAACTCAGCTTGTCAAGTTGCCAGAGGCCAGTTTTAAAACGTGAAGCACGTCACTTGTTTCAACGGCCAATCAGCTCATACCAACATCACCTGTTGCTTAGCAGCACAGCACAGAGCAGCCAATAGAAAAACTGTCTGTAATAGTCCAGAGTAGAAGTCTAGTTTTCTTTCGAAACACTTGAATTACAATATACTGAGAGGTTATTATGGAAATTTTGCCTGATGACACACACACACACACACACACACACACACAAAACAAAACAAAGAACTTCTTACCCAACTTCAGCACTTTTAAACGCAGCGACAGTGACAAGAAAACTCCAGGTAGCCACTGGCTCAAGCCAGGATGTAGTCATACACATAATCCCCAGTTAAACTTTCAAGTTCATACTTCAGTTTTTTTACTAATTGAAAAACACAATGCATTGTTTTAATTAGTGAGCTTTAGTGGAGCTGGTAGATGTTTTTTTTTTCTTTTGGACAATGCCAAACTAGCAATTTCTCTCTCTTTATGCAAATCTTTTTGCTTCAAACATCTTTGTAAATCTGCCAGATTTAGTTCTCAGACAGTCATTTTTTGATTTCACTCCCAAGCACTCATTACATATAACACATACAAAATCTTAACTCTTTGATGCCAAGCAAAGTACAGTTTTTAACCCCATGACTTCAAAGCGGCAGTAATTTAAGCTCTCAGATGAGAGGATGTTTATCCTGCCTTTTAGGTGCGAAGGTGAAAGATGTCCTGTATCTGTGGTGTCACATGGTTTTGGAGCTCTTTTCACTGAGAAAGTCTCTTAAAACACTCAAAGTAATTGAGGGGTTGCCAAAGGTCGTTTTTCCATGAAGTCTTTATAGATAGCAATCATCTGCGGAGGATGAGAGTGATGCAAGACGGACTTTCGGCACTTGGGCTTGGAGACAGTTGAGCTTCTTTGTGGCTTTTGCATGGAGATTTTTCTGGGATATTGCAATACATATGTTATTATAAGACCTTGCATTTTCTTTTTTTATGTGTAAATGGGGGGTAATTGCCAGTACCTCAAATTCTGTGGAGTATTTCCAAAATTAAATTGCAAATAGAAAATTACAAATTAATTAGACTCTTGAATAACTTAGTATGTAAGTTGCTCTGCTTCTGACAAAAAATTTCCATCCACCTGAACAGAAATTGCTCAGGTGTTGTTTGTTAAATGTCCTCAGGTTACATTTAACAGAACTGCTTCCACTGCATTTCAGTGACTACATTTCAACATAGGCAGTTAGCAGCTGCTTCTAATGAATTCAGTTGTTTCACTTTTGTCCAACCAATGATTGTATGCAGCGGATGTGTTCACTTTCTAGAATAATCTCAGATTGCATTAGCTTCCTTTTACAAATCCCCAACTGTTTACTCGGCCAAGAGGGAAAACCAGCTCCAAGGTGGTCGTATTATCAGTTAAGTGCAGGCGCTTCTAAAGTACTATGAAGTTTCTTAGTTTGACTGGAGATTTGTGCCCTAAGCTGCCCTCTTATGTTAATAGGGCCACAATGTGCTATAAAGAGTGTTTATACAAGATTATTTTAACTAATAGGACCATATCAGTCTATTTTTGACTTCTCTTCTCACCATAACAGAGATCACCCCTATCTTCTACAAATCTTCGACCAATTTGACCTTGTGTATACTTTACTAGATCTCAGACTGCATTTTTAAACCTCATTCACTACCATTCATGTTGAAACAGGGTATAGAAACACTTTAGGACACGTGAAAGTTGTTAAGTATAGGTAATTCACCCCCCTGAAGAGAACATCTGCATTTATTTACTCAAAAATCACTGAGCAAGAGGGAAAGAGGGGAGCTGTTGAGAGGAAAGTTATTACGCCTGGAAATATAGTTCCTTACAAGCGCTGCCTTCCTAGCTTGAATATTAGCATGAAGAAGGATTTTGACACAGACATTCTTTTTAACTAACGCTGTCGCACATTTTGAGGTACTTTCTGTAACGTTTGTTGAATATGGACCAAATGTGAATAAACACAAAATCTCATAATCTTAGAGGGGGTGACAGAGAAGATCAAACGTGTGTGTGTGTGTGTGTGTGTGTGTGTGAGTGAGTGAGTGAGTGTTTGTGTGTGGGGAGGGGTAGAGAAACAACATTAAAACACCAAAGTTGTAACACTAAAAATATATATAGGGAATAATAATCATTCATATTAATATTTAAGCTTTAATAAATACTAATGCTGCTGAAAATAGAAAAAATGCAACACTTTTTATGAAGCCTGCCTCTGTAATGTATTATAAACTGTTATAAACATAAATAACACTTGATAACACAATTTGAACACACTTATAATGCCGTTTATGTGGTTGGGTTGTAGTTAGGGTTAACCATGACCTTGCTTATAACTATGATTTTATAACTCTGTAGGGGCATTACATCACATGATAAGTATGCTAATAATGCATTATTGATGAATGCTTTCAGTAAAGTGATACCAAAATATTTATATAGTAAAAATTTGACTAATATCAGGGTGATTAATAACAAGACTAAGTTAAAACTTAGTATATGCCTGGTCCCGTTTGGTGAATGTGTTTTTTGTTTGTTTATTTTGTTTTGTTAAACAAAACAAACAAATGTGTTTTTTTTTATCGATAGGTTATGATTAAACAGTGGCCGTACTAGATAATGTTGCCACGCTAGCTAACTAGCTTCTAGCTAACTGCTACTACCTAATTAGCCTGTGGAAAATGCCTGGAAATGAATTGGCAGCAACAAATTGGCAGTGATTAGGTGTCGTTCAGACTCCAGCACAAAATGTCTTTTCTGTTCACTGCTGAGTGGAGAATCCATGTTTCTGACAAAACACTGTAACGCCAGGGACACACAGGGGGCTTAAGCTCTGTGAAGTACTGTAGAGCCTGAATTCTCCCTTTTCCAGTTTGTTGTTAGCACATGGCTAGCATTAGCTTGTATATACCAGAAGCACATTTCTCTGTGCCAGTCATCAAGCGATCATGCTCCTCTGGTGTCTTCTAATCACATAACCTATAGCCACTGCTATTATTGGCACAGGATGTTTTAAACTAATGCAGTGCAAATGTACAGGCTACATTACAAGCTAGCATGCAAGTTAGTTAGTGTTCTACGAGCTAATGGAGGCAACGTGCTAACAGCAGACAGATTGAGAATGTAGGGTTTTACACGGTAAAAACAGTCCACAAACAGCTCCAGAGGGACCCGCGTATTGTCGAGCAAACCTGAGGTACTATGGAAAGACCCGACACACTATTCTCACCAAACTATGCTCAGTAAACTATGCTCACTTAGTCAGTCAGTCACAGACATACCCATGTGTTGGGCAGGTCCCTTCTGGGACCAGCCAAAAAGAAGTGATCATGGCCACTCTTGGCTTCCGTAGACAGGAGCAACAAAAGAGTGAGAGCACGAAAGACTTGTTTGGAAAATTCTTCAGGTAAACAGGTTTGTTGTTAACAGATGATAATGTCGTGATTGGGAAAAACCGTTGATTTTTAGTGCAAAATTAAAAGTTAGACAACTTTCCCCACTGAGTTTTGTGTATGATGAGCAGCGAATGAGACACTCCACCTCCTCTCCGTCACCCTTCCCTCCCTCTTCCTTTCCTCCACTTCTCTCTGTTTTCTCTGCTGTCGACGGCATGACATTTACCGCTTTGTGCCGCTGCTCTCACCCTGCAGTCATTTTTTTGTACACTGTCCCACTCCACTCTCAACTCTTCTAAGTGCTTCCATTACTGTTCTTTTTCCAATTAGAAAGTGGTGAAAACACTCTCTCTTCGGAGCAAATGCTTGTGCTTTGAAATGGATGCATGTGGACGCCTACACAACACATTGCATGCAAATAAAGTTTTAGATTGCCCAATTTGAAGTGGGTCATACGTAGAGTTGAATGAGGTTATCTTAAATTCTTTCATGGTTTTTATCTTTGGTATATATTGGCCCAACACAATTTCTCATGTCTTTTTGTGTTCAGTAAACAGTTAATTAACTGTAGAAATAGAGTTTCACTGATGTGAAATCTATCAACTCCCCTCTTTTAAGGTAAACTTCTATGCTCTCAGTCTTCCCTAAATGGTTTCTGTTTGTTCTGAATGAAACTATTTCTTGTCTTTTTGGCACACTGTTGCACTCTGTCCATCCCCCTGCATCTGTGGTTCATCTCATCCATCACTGAGACAACCACTCTTTCTGTCTCACTCTCTCATTCTCTGTCTTATTCTCATTTCCACTGGCAGCCCTTCCAGGAATACAGTCTCTGTGTTACACAATCATGTTCAAGCTAAATTAAGCCACTTACAGCCAGTACTCGAGTTGAGGGGGGATGAGGGTGGATGGCATCCCCCCTGAAATAAAAATGATCAAAATCATCCCCCCTG
>JAQFJA010065301.1:0-14736 GCA_029874485.1 Naso brachycentron | reverse complement strand
CCTTTGTACTACTCACAAAACAAATAAATAGTTTTTTGCTGAATAAATAAATTATGATAATAAACTTTTACTTATGGTGGAGTGAAGAAGATCAGTTCAGGAGTCTCTCTGCCAGGGGAAAGAACTGAACTGGACAACAAACATCCTGCAGTAGAGGCCTCATCTGGCTTGGTGAGTTTGAGCCCATGTGGTGTAGTGATACTTAGCATGGAAAAAAAAATTAAAACAGCAAAACACAAAAATCCTGGACTCCAAGTGAGTAAATGGACATTGCGATATCTGCCACAAGTTATAGAAAACTGTGTTTTAAGTATTGAGAGATTTTTGGACCATTTCAGATTTTATAATGGCCATGAGCTTGAGTGAGAGATGTCATTGCTAGAGTGCAGAAGGGGTGGAAGGTAAATTAAAAATCTGAGAAGCAACTCGCTGGGAATCCCACAACTTTTGCCCCACATACACAAAACATCATCAAAATGTAGGAAATTTTATGAGGGTTCTTGTGATGTAGTTTTGGAAGCAGTCGGACTTATACGTCGGGCTCACTGAGGCTCAGAGCAACAAGAGGTCACCGGATTCTTCCATAAGTGTTAATTCTAACTGATGCTTGAAATTTCTGCGAAAAAGGCAGGTTGGACCACTTTTTGTCTGTCGATGCCGCTGCCACATTTTTAAAGTGATCCCCACAAATGTGACATTACTTTGTTTAGCAAGTCCTTGGCACATTAAATATCTGGTTCTTTCATTGATATGACTTAAGATTTTGCCATTATATCACATTGTTCGAGGCGTGCGATCAGGACAATTTCTCTGTCTCTGTGAGTTAGATCTAATATTAAGGTAAGTTACAGTTAAACATAGCTGATGCTGATTTGCTCATTAAACACACACACATTATGCACACACACACACACACACACACACATCCTCTGTGAGGACATTTCATACGATACAAACCAAGGGGAAAGCACACACAAAAACTGGCTTTGATATCTTTATGGGGACTCTGACCAAGTAGTAGTACTACTTCAATTACCTCTACTACTACTATTACTACCACTGCTACTCACTTCTTTTCTTTCTCCTTCTTCATCCTCATCTCTTCTTCATCTTATTCAGCTCAACAGTTTGAGATCTGTGCAGCTTTGTGTCTCTGTGTCTCTGTGTCTCTCTGCTTATGCTTAAAATAAGTCGAAATCATAACAGGCCATATTCAGCTTTAAATTAAGAGTATGTTAAGAAATGAAGCTAATTAGTCTTGCACAAACAGATACAACTTCTGTTTTCCTTGCTTCTCTCTATGCTTAATAACACAACCCAAAAGTCTGTCCCTGCCCAATCAAGACACCAAAGTGCTGATTATTCTGAGGGATTGTAAAACTAAGTTAGTGACCTAAACTGTCACTAAAGGCTTACTTATGCTGAGTAAAATAAATAAATAAATAAATAAATAATACTTATCACATACCATCATTTTTTTCTACATTTACATGAGATCAGATCTAAATTTACATAGTTGTTTTCTCCTCAACATGCAGCAAATTTGTCACCATAAAAACCCTAGAAACCTTCCTGCCAGAAATGAACCTTTTTTTTTTTCATGCAGTAAGAAAACTGGAGGGAAAAAAAGGGAACTGCACAACCGTGTCATAAGAAAGTAGATATAAATTTCATTTCATTTGAAAATCAGCTGACACCAACACCACCACGCAAACATACAGTGATAGCCAAAACACCTCATTTGGTGTGAAATGACCCAAACTTATCACCACTAATGTCGAGCAGAACAGGTGGACTTACAGATGCAGACTCACACAAAGGGCAGATCAGTGTAAGCAGAGTTTAATTCAGTCCAAGTGGGCACACAGGTTATCGCACGATCCAGAGCAAATAAATTCAAAGGGAGCAGGAAGAAGGCAACAGTCAGTAAACAACTACTGGTCATACACACTGGGAGACTTATCAGGAAAACAGAGGGTTTAGTTCAACAAGCACAGAGCTATATCTTGCATAACCCTGACATAATCATAGAAGTCATACTGCGATGTTACTTGTTGACATTAGCTGGTCAATTTGAATTACTTATAGCTATTCAGAGCAAGCCTGGCCAGCTAAACCGACGTCTGTGGCTGTAGTCTGGAAATAGCAGCTCTCAACAGTTTGCAACACTGGTAACCCAAACTCTCAAACCCAACAAAACAACCCAGCTTTCATTTTAACGTTAATATACAAAGACTTATGCTCTCCCCTTGACCTAAACTTGTCCTAAATCCTTAAGGCAGTCTTTGCTTGTTTCATAAACGTAGTGAAACACGAGTTGGAGCTGCTGCACTGTGGTCTGTGGGGTTTAGCATGTATCTTCATATTCATAACTCTATCCTGTTTTGTAGTCGTTGAAGAGCCATTCCCTCTCTTAAAATTTAACAAATCAGCAGCTAATAGCAGCTTTATTGATATAAAGTAAGAAGCACATACAGATGCCATTATTTATTAGAACTGACTCATCATTCGATGATCATGTGTTTGTCATGCAATGACAGGACAGAGCGGCTGCCTTAACACTTAATATAGTCAGACATGGAAAGGTCAACAAAAAACATCATAAAAAGGCTATGTGGCAAAACAAAGAAGTTTAATGTTCAAAGCTCCATGAATGATTAACGGATGTCATATCATCACTGCAGGTCATCAATGTCATGAGGAACCCCAAAGATGTTTTTACCTCAACCTATTACTTTCATGAGATGGCAAGCGTTCTGGTAAATCCAGGCCCACAAAGCGAGTTCCTCCAAAAGTTCCTTGATGGAAAAGGTTGTTCTCATTGTTCCATGTGCAGTATTTTTGATACAATAGTCATCACATAAAGGGAGAGAAAATCTCATCTGAGCTGTATGTTATAAAATTCCCTTTTTCTTTTTTTTTTGCTTCTTTAACTTCACTTTAACATGGGTTATGTTTAAAGACCAGGAAATCTAATGCAAATAATAAACCATCAATTAAAAACATTAGAATTGACTCGTGATCATAAAGTATTCATGTCTTTCTCTCTATTTTAGTGGTATTTGGCTCATGGTTTGATCATGTGAAGGGTTGGCTGAATGCTGAGGACAAGGAACGCGTACTGAACATCTGCTATGAAGAGATGATCAAGGTGAGATTTAGCATTATTCCACACAAACAGTTCTGGCCCACAGGAATACACAGTCATATTCTAAGTATTATTGCAGTAACATGAGGTGATGTGTGTATCTGTGTGGTGCAGGACCTGAAGGGCTCTGTGGCCAGAATCGCTCAGTTCTTGGAGAAGCCTCTGGACGCTGAGGTGATAGAGAAGATTGCAGACCGATGTTTGTTCAAGAACATGAAGAAAAACAAAATGTCCAACATGTCTCAAGTTCCTACTGAAGTCCTGGACCAGACAAAGAATACATTTCTCAGGAAAGGTGAGATTCAATACACTGAATATGCAATATGAAATGGAAATGGGGAATGACTACATACGGTATACAATGTTACAGTACAGAGTGGCAAAACACAGTGTATGTCTAGAAGGCATGAGGACAAATGATAAATTGGGGAAAAAAAGACATAATAACACACATAATTTTATCAGTTTGATTATGATTCTCTTGCATGTTGTGTTTCAGGAATTGCGGGAGATTGGAAAAACCAACTGACATCGGCAGAAGCAGAGCACTTTGATGCGGTTTACAAAGAAAGAATGAAAGATGTCAAATATAAATTTGCATGGGATTAAAATACTTACTGTAAGTCATGAGACCATTTTAGGATGGGTTAGGGATGCAGTTTGTTGTTCAGTTTGGATGATGAAGTTTTTTTGAAGTGAGGTGCAAAAAAACTTTCTTTGCTCCAACATTTTTCATAATTAAACTCACTGTGACAATGTCAATACTGCAAATGACAAATTTGTGTAATTTGTGTATTGAAAAACATGAATTCATTCAACCCACTTCTCTAACTGACTGTCATATAAGTTTATTATTATGATTATTGATTTTACTTCAGTCACTGAACTGATCAAAGACATGGACACTGCTTCAGAGGACTGGAAATTCACTCAAAATAAAATGACTCCTATGTCAGAATGTTGTTTTATTGACTTTGGTGTTTAAGCTGAGGAATCTTGTTTTTCTTTTAATTACATTTACACCACTCACTATATAAACACACATCGTAGAGGACAGCAATGCCCATCACATGGTGCTCCTTATCATTTTTACACATTTCACTGTTCATACCAGTGTGTACTTCAGATTTCATACATTTCTATATCTCTATATATCAAAATCTACATCTCTGTAATATTCATAGGCCTAATATAAATCAAAAAGGTGTTTCTCGGTTTTTGTGACGGATATTTGTCATTGCACAAGGCGATACGTATGTTGACTACACACATGCACTACAACATGATGCCACCGTCCTTCTTTGAAATGAAGCCGAAGGTATATCCACCAAACATGTCATGGATCAGAAAGTCATTCACGGCAGTGTAAAAATTCAAACTGTTGTGATATATTTGAGGACATAAACAAATAGACACAGTGTAGGTGAAGGTTTACCTGCTTGCATAACTTTGAAAACTGTTTCACAATGTGTAAAGTCCAACATTCATCTTACAGGGCATTTTTTAATCCCTTTGTGCTACTTACAAAACAAATAAATTGTTCTTTGCTGAATAAATAAATCATGATAGTAAACTGATAGTGTGGTGGAGTGCCGAGGATGAGTTAAGGAGTCTCTGCCTGGGGAAAGAAGTTAACAGGACAATAAACAGCCTGCAGTAAAAGCCACATCTAGTTTGTGAGACACATCCCTTCAGTATTGCAGTAGGATTTAAACAGACAATACATCATTTTTGTACTACTTTTGGATGTCTTTAAAAAAGAATTGCCATAACAAAAGGGAATTATATTTTACAGGTTACAAGTTATTTTACAATATTTCTTTGTTATAAACATGTTGCATTGGATTAATCAAAATAAGTTTTTGTTTTCATTTAGTATAATGTTACATAAGTGTCTTGATACTAAGAGGTAGAATTGGTAGCCTATAATACCATGAATGATATGTATCGCATACCATCAGTCTTTTTCTACATTTTGTATGAGTTAAATTTGCATTGTTTATCTCTCTTTAACATGCTGCCCTCAGTCATTTTCCTGATGATTTTCTTTTCATTTGTACAAAACTGTAACATAAATTTATTAAAATGTGGAACTGTTAAACTGCGGCCCAAACACCAGATTTGGTCTGAAATGACCCAAACTTATCACAACTAATGACGAGCACAGCAGGTGGAGAGATGTCGACTCACACAAAGGGCAGATTAGTTTAATCCATCCATCCATCCATCATCAGACCTCCCAGGCCAGTGTAGAGATATAATCTCTCCACCTGAACCTGGGCCTGTCCGGGGGCCTCTTCCCAGCTGGGCATGCCAGGGACACTTCCATGTGGAGATGACCAGGAGGCATCCTTTCCAGATGTCCAAATCACCTCAGCTGGCTCCTTTCAATGCAAAGAAGCAGACCCTCACAAATGACTGAACTTCTCACCTTATCCCTAATGGAGACGCCAGCCACCCTCCTGAGGAAACCCATTTCAGCTGCTTGTATCCATGATCTCATTCTTTAGGTCACCCGCCCCTCATGACTATAGGTGGGGGAAGGAACAAAGATTGACCGATAGATCGAGAGCTTTGCCTTTCAGCTCAGCTCTTTTTTTTGTCACAATGCTGTGGTAATGCAAGCGCAGAACTGCTCCTGCTACACCTGGCCCGTCTCCCGCTCCCTAGCCCCCCCCTCGTTAAGAAACTTGAGCTCCTTCACTTGGGGTAAAGACTCATTCCCTACTCAGGTGGACAGTCCACTGGTTTCCCACTGAGAACCATGGCCTCAGATTTGGAGGTGTTGATCCTCATCCCAGGCACTTCACACTCGGCTGCAAACCGATTCAGTGACTGACCCCCCGCCCCGACTATGTCTGGAGATCCTGTCCATGAAAGGCACGGCCCTGACGGAGGCTAACCCCCTAGTTGGATTTACTGTTGAGAACCCCAACTCAGCTCTTGCTCTGAGTATACAGAAATTGGATGGCTCTGAGTAGTGACCCATTTACCTTGATCTGCCACTTCTTTGGCACTGCTCTAGACTTCCACGCAATGTTGAGGAGATGTGTTATCCATGACAGCCCCTAAACATCCAAAGCCTTTAGCATTTCCAGGTGGATCTCATTAAACCCAGGGGCTCTGCCACTGCAGAGTTGTTTAACTACCTCAGCTACCTCCTCCAGGGAAATTGAGGTTGATCCCCCATCATCTTCAACTCTGTCTTGAAGGTAGAGGGTGGATTTGTTAGGTACAGGAGCTCCTCAAAGTGCTCCTTCCACCGTCCACTTGCTCCCTCAGTCAGAGTCAACAGTGTTCCACCCTTGCTGTACACAGCTTGGATGTTACCCTATTGGGGCACTGTTAAAACTGATGCTTGTTATTTAATGAGGTTTAAAGGAGAAATACTTCCTTTACCCTTCGAAAACCAAACACTGAAATGTATAACGTTATGCTCTGGGCAAAACTGTTTGGATGTTCTCATTCCCCATTCAACCCCTCAAAATTCAAAACGCACAGCTATGTCTGCTTTGTTAACCTTTCATAGAAGCCATGTTAGGTTGTTAGTAGATATTAGCTGCTTAACTTGAGTTCCTTTTGGCTATTAAGAGCTAGCTAGCTAGCTTGGCTAGCCACCCTGAAATCTATGGCTGAAGTCAGGAAATAGCAGCTCTCAACAGTTTGAAACGCTGGTAACCCAAACTCAAACTCAACAAAAAAGTCCAACTTTATTTTTAACTTTAGTATACAAAGAGACATGTCCTCCCCTTTTCTTAAATTGGTCCTAAATTGTTTGGAGAGCCCTTGCCTGTTTTATACATAATATGAAACACAAGTTGGAGCTGCTGCATTGTGATCTGCAGGCTTTAGCATTTATCTTTATATTCATAACTCTAACCTGTTTTCACTGCTGAGTCAGTTTGACATTATCATTCAAAAGCATATTGAATACCCATCTGTGTGTTTCTGTCTGAAATCACCTTTTGTTCTTCAGACAACTAGACTTTCTCCAGGGAGTGCATTTAGTGACAGTGTGAACTCTATGGTAAGTCCAAAAGCTTGACAGATGTAGCAAACAAAGAATTCACACTGGTGTTGTGAATTCTTTGTCTGCCTCCTTCGCCCAACGAACTAACCTAATCCTGGTCTTTAGAAATCTAACTCTTCATCAAAGAGTCCTTCCACATCCTCAAAGTCATCATCAACCACAAACAACCTCTCTATGTCCTCAACCTGCCCCTGATCACCTTTTACCCTAAAACTACACAGAATTCCTTCATGATCACTGAAGTACGTGGGCATCACTGCACATTCCACAACACTGTGTCGTTTTAACATAAACATGATCAATCAGCGTCCCCTTCTCTGTAGTTTCTTGTATGACATGCTGATGAAATCCTTTTTTCCCCATGAATTTACAAATTGATGATCTCTTTAAAATGTTTTCATTAAAATCTTCCATTATTACAATTGTGTTACTGATTGGATTTAACCAATCAAGTAACTTCCCCAGGTTTTGTTTGAATAAAGAATTTGGACAACACGGTCGACGATAAATAACTGCCATTAATATTTGTTACAATAATTTGTTCCACAGGCACACCAAACACTCCAGATTCAAATCGGGTACCTGCAGAATGTCACAGTCCAAATCACCTACACTGTAAAAACCAACTCCACCATGTTCTAGACCCTGTAGCTCTAACAATTTGGGGTTACTGCTGCTGTAACACAAACCTCAAGGATGGCTGTGGAAAGTGTAACCATCAATTTGGACACGAGGATTGTGCAGTGAGCCACGTTTCTGTGACAGCAATACAGTTAGGCTGTAAATGCTGTGTGCAAGACACCAAATCTAACAGGTGGCGACTTAAATTTTGAACGTTCATTAAATACACAGAGAAACTTTGTGCATTCAATGAAGGCTTTGGCTGCTCAATTAAAAATGGAGGCATGCTGTCCATGGCCTCCTTGATGGTGCCTTTGCAGTAAATGGCCTTCTCTTTAAAATCCCTGATCATCAGTCCAGACAAAGCCCTAACACGACTCAGTGCTACATACGCCTGCCCAGGTGCAAACACCTTCTTCAAAGAGACCACAGCCTCATCCACCGTTAACCCCTGCACCTTGTGTACAGTACACGCCCACGCTAACTTTAGAGGAAACTGACGACGCAAACCTCCGCGTTTAGTTGCCTTCTCCTCCTCTGGATCAATGGCAGTAGAATCCCTGCATTCTACTGATGCATGTGCACGTTTTTTCCTCCTCTGTGAGCCAATTTTATTATCATCAAATTTTACATAAACTGTTAGAGGAAATGTTTCATCCTGTCCAAAATCTATATGTGTAACTGTGCCACATGCTCCATTGACCAGACCGTCTCCAACGTCCACGTTCTTACACAACATCACGCGCGCGTTCCTAGCCAAACACAAACTCTTTGGTAAACACGTGTCCGACGCATTACTGTGATGCCCTACCATCACTTCCAATTTCCCCGTTTTCCTGTTGTTCATGAAGTCTTGAGCTTCAATGGTGACATAATCAGGACAAGTGGCAAAGAGCTGTTTAAGATTGTGCTCACTTACTTGCATATTCGTCGGAAAAATATGCAAAGCTGAGCTCTCTTCGCCAGTCTCACGTGTTTTTAAAATTTCTACATCGCTCTCTAACATGGGGGTGTCCTTGGAACGCACTCTCAACCTGTTCAGCAACTCTGCAAACACACTATCCTTCTGCCTGACTATCGTTTTCAGCTCCACTACACTAAAGTTGCACCACAAGTCCACACCAACCTGACTGCTATACAGAGGCCTCCCTTTAACAGGAGGCAACTGATAGAAGTCTCCAACAGCTATCACGCTAACATTACCGAATGGGGAAAAGTCTCCAGTCTGCTTAATCTGCCTCAACCTGCCATGAACATAAGCCAACAGATTGTGATCAACCATACTGATTTCATCAATAATTAGAATTTGGAGGTGACTCAATTTAGCTCTCAGAGAGTTTAGTTTATCTTCACCTAAAGGGGTGTAAGGTAAACTAGCATGTTTGCCAATACTCAATGTGTGATGAATTGTTGCTGCATTTAAATTGTATGCAGCTATGCCCGTAGGAGCAGTTAACAAAACACAAATATCGTCTGGTTGATGACAAACTGTTGACAACAGCCTCCCTGCCTCATACTGAATAGCTCTAATTAAATGACTTTTCCCCGTCCCTGCACCACCTGTCACAAACACATGCAAAGGCTTTGGGTTTTTACCCATCACCTTTTGCAAACACCACTGTCTCACCTTATAAAAAACAGCCATCTGTGTCTCATTCAGAGACCTAACTAAAGCCAAACCCTCACTTCGAGACAAGATGTTCCTGTTTCTCTCTAACTGTGCAACCTGTCTGCTACCAACAGCCAAATCTGGAACATTCTCCATAGCTTCCACTAACTGCTCATCTGCTATCTCGGCTTCCTGTTGCTGCCTTTTCTCTTCTAAACATTCAAGGCGTTCCACTTCCTGTTCAGGACACAGCTCACCCCAAGCGTCTTCATCAACCCCGTTGTGCTGCTCAGCAATCTCCTGAGCTCGCTCCAAATGAGGACAATCTATCTCAAACTTCGCCCTATTCTCATCAACCACAGTCTGCACTGCGTGAACGGAGCCGTCACTGAACCTCACCTCACCATCGTTATAGAACTGTTCAAACAGCTCAAAGCCTTCAGGTTTGAGGTCTGAGTCGGTTCTATAAGGAAGGAACAACTGCAGCAGACTCTGAAAATGAGCCTCCTCTTGCTTGTCCAAATTAAAACGCATGTAACGAACAACCGCAAACTGAGTTCGTGTTCTCCTCAAGATGAATCCCAAATCATTTTTCAATTTGATTCTGTCAGCAGACTTTTCGTTTTTGGAGAGAACACGATACTCGGACGCAAACGTAGCCATGCACATGTCATCAAACACATCATCATCAGGCCTGTTCTTATACCTGTCCACTATGCTAGTCATCCACATGTCCTCTGTCCTAAGATCATGTGAAGACGCCTTCTGCTTCAAAACACTGAGGGGTAAACTCATCTTCACTATGTTGCTCCCTGTCGGCACAAACACAACCTTTCTGGAACACTCCTTCAGGTGCATGTTCGTTAGCCTATACACCGCCTCCTGGGCACAGACGTCCCTGTTGTGTAAATATACACTGCCGAGCTTCTTCAAAGCTTCTCTAGCAGAGAGATTTCCTTGTTTTGCTGCTTCTTTTTGTGCGTTACTCAATAGAAGGCCAATTTCTCTCTCTGCTTTCGTAATGTACGATATTATGTATATTATTACTGCGTAGGCGTCGGTGACAAAGCTAAGGTCCATGTTAGCGTTCCAGCACTTTAACAACTGCTTACTATACTGATTCACCCAAACCTCGTTCACCCCTCTCTTGTAAACAACCTTATTCTTTGTTTCGATTCTCCTGTAGGCCTCTTCAAAGATGGTCTGATTGATGCGCAGGCTCTCAAACAACTCCTCTACACTAGCATAAGGCACATCATCTTCCACAGCCTTCTTAACAGCTGTCAGAATAGCCTGTGCAATCTTCTTAGGCATCTTATCATCGTCGTCATCAAAGCATTTACAGACTGGCCTGTTTTTTGAATCAGGATTCTTCATGGCCTCCAATAACTTCTTCTTATCGCACTTGCATTCCTTTACCTTACAAATAAATGTCCGCGCAGAAACAGGTTTTGGGAAATTAAAACGACACGTCGTGTTGTTTTTTCTGCACGACTTTGAATGTCGTTTGGAATGTGTTTGAACTGATGACACAATGTCCAATAATGTGTCATCGTCTGAGGGTAACTCACATGAAACGTATTTATCAATAAACTCGACCACCTCCTCATCTGTGTTCTTATTAATTTGGGGAGCACCCTCAATCCAAAACAAACAGTGAACATGAGGAGAACCGCGCTGCTGAAACTCTACCCGATAAAAGTGATCGACGATTTTGCCAATTGGTTGAGAAGGAGACATGAGAACCTCTCTCAAAAAACAATGCCATCTGTAGTCAAACATCCTTGCGGCTGTGACCGGATTGCGACGCAACAACTCGCACCTGTCTGCCCACTCCAAGTCCTCTACCGTCTGCGTTCTGCCTTCCTGTTTAAGGATGCTGGTCAGGAGATTCTGCCAGCGCAGATCTGCAGACGAAAACGAACAAAACCACGTCGGAATCCCTAACTGACGCACGCAAGCCAAGATGTCCTTCTGAACCGACTGCCAAAACGCCGGAGTTCCTCTAATTGGTCTCAGAAACCTAAAGCCATCATCAAACTCTAACAACTGCTTCAAAGACTCCTCATCCCTCAACATAACCTGACTAATCCTTTGAGACTTCTGACCTCCTTTACCCTTACGCAACGCCACAGAAACACTCGACACCACCTGATCCATCTCAGACATATACTGAGCAAAAAATATGTACTCCACATTTCGCGCAAAACGACCATCAGCATGCATAATCCTATTATTAAAATAACGCGACAACGTTAAGTGATACGACCGACTGTCATAGAAGGTCTTATCACCCAGAGGAAACAACACGGGGAAACACTTAGCCTCATTTGTGTGGTCAGAAAGCAACCTAACTGGACTATTTCCCTCTGCAGGCGCAATATTCACAATATCCTCAAAATACTGATCTAATGCTTCCTGACCAATATCAACAGGCATAAGACAAGTGTCCTGAAACATGCAGTGCTGCTGTCTGTCATGTAACATTTCATCTTGTATTATGTCTAATGATTCCTCCACAACATCAACAACTTTCGGCTTTTCTTTAACCTGAACACCTTCCTGATTGGTCACCTCACCTTCTCTAACAACCTGTTCATCCTGACATGATTCAACCCTTTCTTCAACAGCTTCATCCTCACTAGCTGATTCAGCCTCTTCCTCCTCCTCATCTTCCTGCCTTAAAAACTCATTTATCCACTCTTCATTAAACTCAATATCTCTATAATAAACATTTGTCCTCTTTAAATATTCTAGCGCCTGTCTTACACGTAAAGTATCCACAAACTGATACTCGTAATGCCCCTTATAAGTCAATTTACGCTTTAACTTAACCTGTAACAAAGACCCTTCCATACTAGAGCGCGGCAACACATTAGTGGTCTGTACAATGTTGGCTGGAACACAGGTTACCGGTCCATGTACTCCATTCTGACCTCCTTTAGGCAATGCCAACATTTTCATAAATGGAATATGCAAAGCTATCAAATGCTGCTCTATGCTATTCAAACATCCCAGTTCAGGTGGAATGGGATCAAGCTCCAAGGTATTAATCCAGCATTCAGCTGGCATCTCACCTGTACCAATCTTATAATGACAAGTATAACAAATCCAAAGCTGACCTCTAGATGAAACCAACTGACAGGGCACAACACACTCCTCACTACATTTATGCAAATATTCCTCACTAATGCACCTGTCTGCTATTCTACTTGTTACTATACTTGCACTATAAACCTCCTTATCACAACTCAGCACCTGATTTCTGAACAACAACCTATGACAAACACAACACACAAAATTTGGTCCATCTTTAACCTTCTCCAAAAACTGATCCATGACAAAAACAAAATCCTTTGACCTCTCTTTCTTCTGCTTCCTACTCAACTCAACACTAGCAATAACTCGCTGCTTATGCTCTAAACTATCGCGATACTTCCTTCTACTCATTTCTCTACTGTTTTTTTTAGCTTTCTCCCTATGCTGGATGTTCTCTTTATATGTACTAACACTCCTGGCTTTAACCCTCTCTCTGTGCTGGATGTTCTCTTTATATGTACTAACACTCCTGGCTTTAACCCTCTCTCTGTGCTGGATGTTCTCTTTATATTTTCTCACACTCATTGTTTTAATCCTCTCTCTAAGTGATATATTTTTTCTGTACTTTTCTACACTCCTGGATATTCGCCTCTCCCTGAACAACACATTTTCATGGTATATCTTTCTGTAACTTTTTTGACGTTTCTCCCTGAGCAAGATATTCTTTTTCTCCTGTGTCCCTCTTTTCTGTCTCAGATACTTTGAATCTAATGACCTACCACTGGACATAACCTCACTAGCACCCTGTACAGCCTCATCAGAAACATGTACACCTTTATCAGAACTTACAAATTCTACATTACGTTCAACTGCTGATTTGTCACTAACCAAGTCCACAACATCTGTCAATCTCGACCTAATGCTGTAACCTGTCGCTTCACTAACTTTACAGTAGCCATAACAACTCTGCAGTCCAGGCTCACAAACACAAACAACATTCTCAAAATGGTTTCCCTGAATATTCTCTAAGTAAATGCACTCTGATGACAAATGCTTACTGTTACATTTGTACTTCAGCCAACGTCCATCATTAAAAGTGTACACACTAACTCCTAACCAATCTGCTGTGACCTGAATTTCCACCTCTGTGGCCCAACTCTTCACAGCTCTCATCCTGGACTGCTGAATGTATTCTGACACAGAAGAATACTCACTCCTCAAAATACTCTGATACTTATCTGCATTCTTCTCTAACTCTTTACATACAGCCAGTCTAATCTTGCGATGGTGCTTCTGTGAGCCACTCACAGCCTGAGAGATGGCTCTGAAGAAGCAGTTTCCATCAGCCACTATCCTCTCATTCCTACAGGGAACACCTAACAAACCGACCTGTTTGGACACCGGAGCACTGACCCTCACAAAGTCAACATTTAACTTACTGCACAAAGCCTGACAAACATCCACACCAAGAGGACGGAAGACCAGCTCTTCATTCCTCACAGCACCAACAAACTCTACATCTGAGTTAACCTCACCAACGTCGTAACTCTTTGATTTCTTCGACATACAAGTGCCAGAAGAAACCTTACGCTTTCTGCCATCAGTAACTGTTGATTCTGCTGTTGAACCACTGCTCACCTCACTGGCAAAAGTCTGAACAGAAATGCCAGACAGTGCTGGACTCGCAGCTACACCAACACCACACTCAGACACACAAGTGCCTGCAGAAACCTCGACCTGTCTCCTGCCCTCAATAACCTCACTGGACTCTGGTGCTGGAGCAGTACTCATCTCACTGATGCGACTCTCCACAGAAACACCAGACAGCGCTGGACTTGCACCACCACTGACACTAATGCCACACAGCTCAAAGAGCTTCTCCCTTGAACTGAGACTGTCAGCCAAACAACAGATGTAGTGGTGCAGGTCATCAAGACAAGCAAAATGCAGAACCACACTTGTACCGTTGTAGTGTAACAAGCCAACGTTACTGCGTGAGTGACTGTCGACCACAGCGAACCGTCCATCCTCACAGATGATGGCAGAAGTGTTTGCACACAATGTCATGAGACATGTGCTGTACTGACTGAAGATCCTCTCCAGTCCGTTTCGCAAACTGATGAACACACCACTATCGATGTGTTCACCTTCAGTCACGCCTACTTCACCTAACACCGTGTCTCCAAACGTAAACCTTAACACCTGCTCGTCTATCACTAACTGCTGTGGCAAATCTGGAACAGACAGCAGATTTGTCACATGGCTAAAGATGTTGAGGTCACGCAAACT
>JAQFJA010065281.1:0-14754 GCA_029874485.1 Naso brachycentron | reverse complement strand
GCAAGCCACGGCAGCCAGCTCAGGTCAGGGAGTTAATAAAGGACATTGTCTTCTCAGGGAGGTCATGCAGCGTTGTTGTACTGTTGTATCTTATCTGAAGCGCCCTGGTGTGTAGCGTAGCATACTCACTTTCTTCTCCCTAAGTTGTCTCCTGACCTCATCAAATGATTTGCGTTTTCGAAGGGTTCCCTGTGAATAATCCGGGTAAAATGAGTTAAAATTTTAATTGCTTGCTTTATTTACTTAAAGCAGAATTGAGTAACCATTTGTGACACTCATTCCATGTTACTCTGATATATTTATAGTTATCTAATATTGCTGATTTTGTTTGTATTTTTTCTTATCATTTCTGTCAGTGATGTACAACGTTTTCCCTCTTGTTGATAAAATGAAATAATGAATAACAAACTTGGTCACAAAAAAAGAAAAAAAGTCTTTTAGAAAAGTTTTTCATTATTTCTCAGAACTGATTTGTAACTTCTAATAATGTTATCAACAAATTTATTTTTAAAGCATTTATTTATCTTTTACAAACATTTAGAAAAGTCTTATTGATGAATATTTCATTGTTCAAGTTTGGTCAATTACATACACAAACACTCTTAATTTATAAAACAATGCAGCTGGTAACTCCAGATAGCATATTAACAATAAGCTCAATTGACTTTTGACTGGTTTATTTATTTTGTCATTATCAAGTGTCAGCAAAAGGAAATACTGTGTCTATTTTCTAACACATGTCCACCGCTTCATGTAACTAATATTCTTGTAAAGAGTTGAAATGTGGACTCTGTATGAAGCAAAAAGGACACAAGTTACATTTTTTTTAACATTCTGCTATATTAACCCCAGCAGGAATGAAAGTAAAACATTCATACAGTTGTTTCTACACTGAGATTAATTTTCCTGTAGCTGTAGCGTTGTTTGTTGTACTCAAACACCTTTTAAAAACTTTTGTAAGATCAACTCTTGTCAGATAGATTTGTTTGAAGCTCATGCTTGTACATTACAAAACAGATCAGTCTTTCTCAGAGAAAAGTCTCGAGCAGAATTAAACCTTCCACTCCGACAGCACCTCTGAAGTATTAGGTTGACCTGACTCTAGGTAAAGTTCACATCATGTTGATGCCTGCTGAGAAGAAAAGCATGACGGCAAGTGTTTGAACACATACTATTTACTGGAGACCTGTCCTGACCCTATAAGGACAAGGGAATGGAATATTTATTGACATTTCCCAAGCACTTGCTGCAGAGTGGACATATGTTTCCAACAAGGATTGACACCTAACAAAACCTGGCTGAAAAACAGGCTCTGCAGACATTACATATCCCTGCCCCTGTTGACTCACGCATGCCTTCACTGCTAGCTCGTCACTCTTTTGACTCAAAGTGTTGAAAGCGGGAGCTCGACAATAAAACACAATGGCATTCTTTGTTGTGGCCTTGGAGATCGCCATGGAATTTAAATAACATGCTGTAAAGTCTTTATACTTTCACCTACTGTTACTGGGAGTAAGTAGTTGAAAACTACTCCACCTGCCCTTTTAAGTCATGTGCAGATATGTACTTTAAAAAAAAAGTGAACCCACAAACGAACTGTTCTCCTCAATGAAGAGCGTGTTTTAGTCAACGCAGATTTAAGAGAAAGCAATTTTTCTCAAGCTTGTGAATCGGAGAAAAAATGAGTTTTTCCTCTAAGTCCAAAACTCTAACTTTTAGCATTCTAATAAATATGAGATTTCAGTTGCATAAGTGCACTTAGATTCATGGAGCCTGGCTTACTGTGTGACAGGCACATCCTCTATCAAACACCTACTTTATGCTCGACTGTTTTAATTGATAATACTTTTATTCATGGAGGCCTGTTTTTCATTGCTGTCATCAGGAGGCTAGTCAAAAATGGTCCAGCTGTGCTCACCTTGTGTGGCAGCACCTGACCTACACAGCCCACTAACACAGCTGGGTATGTAACCATAGCAACCCTAAAGACCCTGCAACACTGGTCATGAGCTGCATATGAACATCACGTCTACACACAACCAAGTCAGACACTTTGAAGCGTTTTGATTTAATGTGTTACCTACAACACACTTGAGAGGATGTTACACGCCTTGTTTTTGCATGACTCAGGGAAATGTGTTATTAATGTATTTTACTACAAACCATTTTTACTTAGTTGCTACTGTTGTATGTATGGAATGCATTTCATCATAATCAGTTTTCAGCGCTGAGTGTTGACCAAGTCAGATTGATTTTGAGGGCTTGTTGATGTGTCTTGTTTTTTTTGGAGCACAGACTGTTTATCTCAGGACCTTCACATGAGCACAAACTCTTAAAAGTCTTGTATGTAGAGAATAAATACACAGATGAATGGATGATGTGCATCATGTCTGTCAGTCTGGTTTAAGGACATTTTTTTACAGAGGCTCGAACAGCGAAACAGTTTTTGTGTAAATACAGGAAATACCTTAGACTGTCTCAGAAATGTGTTTATTTACAAACAGCTCTTTATTTATTTTGTTATGACTGTAAGTGCATGAGACACTGGCACTTAACTTATGTAATGCATGTACTGCATTCTTTGTATGCTTTTTAATTATGAGGTTTCATCAACATGGACTCTGGTGTGATTGAATTTTGTGTAGAAAATATATTCTGATGTAGTTTTACATGTTGTACGCTCATCCGGTAATTACTGTGTGTATATTTGCGTCTCTAGGTGGGCTGAGTCGGGTCAAGTTGGGAGAGCTCTCTGTGCATGTGTGAATGTTACTGTTTTGTAATGTTTTTCTCTTCATTTCCTTTCATCTGTATCTATATGAGAGCCACCTTGAAAAGGAGATGGTTCATCTCAAGATGTTTTCCTTTAAATAAAAATTCACAATATCCTGGTTAGAGTCCAAAGTCACACAGACAAAAGTAGAGACCACACGTGGTACAGTTGTTGTTATACCGTCAGCTTACAAGCTTTTGGCAATCTTAGACATAGGTTAAAAAAATTAATTTGGACCCAATGAAATTTGAAAAATAATCAATTCACAGTCATGATCTTTTTTTTTATTCCTCACCTTTCTAAAAACTCTGTTAAGTTTCATGTTAGTTAATGGAAACACCTCAAAGGTGCAGCTTGGACACATCATCAGTGATGAACCCAGGGTCACGGGGTGTTTTGGGTCTCAGATCATCAGACACCCTCACCTGGGCGGCCCAGCCGGGGTTGATTAGATCCCGGCTTGTGTCCAAGCAGCATGCTACTCCATGCATCGCCCTTCCTGATCCACAACCACCTGGAAGCTTTTTCTGCTGCTTCACTGATGTTTCTGATGGCTTTCCTCTCTAGCAACCCTCTTATGCCAAGGAGCTTTAGCGCTCGGTGCAGAGATTGCCCTGGAAACCCCCTGCAGCCCACCTCGATTGGATCACAGCGGGCCCTTCAACTGTTGGCTCAGCAGGCTTCAACCAGCTCAAGATATTTGACCCTCTTTCGTTCATGGGCCTCCTCTGTCCGGTCTTCCCAGGGGACTGTAAGTTCCAACAGCACCACCTGCTTCGAACACTCTGGTGTTAAGACCAAATCTGGCCTGAGAGATGTCCTTGCGATGTGCTCTGGAAACTTAAGCTGCTTCTAGAGGTCCACTTTCAGCTGCCAGTCACGAGCCAAGGCGATGCTGTGCCTTGCCGGGGGCTGATGTTTGCTTTGCTGGATTCCGGTAAATGTTACCAGTACATCCTTATACACCCCTGCTAAAATATAATGTGCTGCGGTGCACGGCCTTGTTAGTTTTGTTTGATAAGTTTCAGTGACACAGCAATTTAAAATCTAAAATCTGACGAAATTCAGCTAGTCAACACAAAAAAATACACTTGGAGCACATATTAAGGGTCAACCATTGAAACCATAAAAAATAATTTTACCTGTACCTGTTCGGTGTTGTGCAAGATCATAATTTAAAAGAGTGGTTCCCAAAGTGGGGGTCGGGACCCCTCAGGTGGTTGCAAGACCCAGAGAGGGGGTCGTGAGGTGCCATCCAAAAAACAAATAAGTTTTTAAAATAATGTAAAATAGCATGTTCAACTCATAATTGTAGAAATTCTAGTTATAATTTTTCTTCACTACTGTAAAATAATGGTTATATTACTTCTTAAATAATTTTAAAATAATAATATGGCTGTAGGGATTTTGTTTCGATTGTGTTGTATTGATGCCTGTGTAGGCCAAATCATGCTCGGGCGTGGCTGTGCACAATGTAAAATGCCACCTACAGGGTTGATGAGGGTCTCTGATCTGTGGCACCGTTGTTTTGGGAGTCGTGGGCTGAAAGGTTTGGAACCCCTGCTTTAACAGAGCCACTGCAAAATTTACTTAACACACTAAAGAAATGTAATTCATCATCATTCACTCATATTTATTACTAATACTGCTAATATTCGGTTTTTATTTTTAGACCCAACAGGCAGAGTTTACATAAAACTGATGTTGAACCTTTTCTGTCATTACAATACACCTTTGATTTACACCTTTACAACTGAATTAAATATCAATTCTACAGCACTAGTGGAACATCACACTACTGAGCAATTTTGTCCAAACTCTTAATTAAATTGAATTGAATTGAATTTTACTGTGCCCCTCCTCTGTAAAGCATAACTACATTTAACTAGAAAATAGTCAAAGCTCTGAAATTTAAACCCAAATGAGCAAAAACAAAAAAACAATAACAATACAGCAAGTGGAACAAGCAAATATTTTTTTAAAAACTGCCCGTTTAACTTAACGGCAGAATTAAACAAGTGACACCAGATGTAGAAACTGTTTAAACTTGACACACACACACACACACACACACACACACACACACACACACACACAAACAAAGACAGACACAGACGTGCACACACGCTGAGCGTCAGGCCTGATGTGCCTCTCAGTACTTGTTTCAACAGAACTCGCTTGCCTCACCTGTTTGAACGTCATTCTGTGCACACTGGCTCAGTCTGCAACTATCATGTGCATATCATTTTCATTTTACTAACCTGTTTCATCATTGTTGTTACCAGTTTAACTCTGTGTTGCAGGATCCATGTGTTAGGTGTATATTTTACAACCTCTAACTGCATTTGTTATCATTTTGTCAATAAATGTAAAGTTTACTGCTGACTGCAGCTCTGTCTGTTTTTTGGAACACATCTTTGCATGTATCCACGGAATGTTTATGGTCAATCTTGCCTGGTTACAGTCTGATGCTTGGTGTTGCTCTGCATGGCAAAATGTCTCCGTTTTGGCAGAGTTGCTGTCTTTGTAGTGTCCTGTTGTCTTTGTTTTGTACATTTTTTGACTATTGATGACAAAGGAATACAGCTGAAAATTAGCCTGCTAGCTAACACTGGCACATTTACAGTTACATTGACTGGTGAATGCTGTCCTTGTAAACAAAGAAATGACATAAAATATTTCCAGTCCTCTTAGCCTCTCTGTCCCACTGCACTTCTCATGGCTGTCAAACATTTGAGGCAAAGGAGTTCAACTGCACCCATGACAGAAATCAGCAGAAAAAATCCCTCACCCACCAGACTGGATTTAATGAGCAATGTAGCAAAAATGACCACCAAAAATCCACCATGGGCATTTCAGCAATTAGGATTTAGCCAGACCAGCCGGTTCGTCACCTGACAAATTGGTTGTGTTGGGTTTGTGTCACTCAGCTGTGCTCGACATGAGGAGCATTAGAAAAGTGTATAGTTAAGGTGGATGCAACCTTTTTCTAATTTTAGGATATTTATGATTTGCTTTCACCATGACACAACAAAACACAAAACCAAAAACTGGTTCACAGTGTTGAAAACAACACAAAGTGTGGTATTGTAATCAACAGCCCTTCAGCAGCTGTCGTTTTTGACTTACAGCAAGTATTCACAATAAAGAAGGCTGTCTTTGGCCACTGTACGATCGGCTCCCTCAGGTCCTCATGTACACCGTCTGAAACTGAGCTCTCTTAACAAAGCCAGGAGTCTCTTCAGCCAGAGCCTGTGGTGCTGGGGCCCCAACCATCACAGGGCTACAGAATGTGAATTAACGATATGTAACAAACATTCTCGTTGGGAAGACTTCCCAGTAAGGGCCGTTCTTTTTAGAGTTAGAAAGATAATGATTAAGTTGATGTATGATGTATGTTATTTGACTTTCATTGTGTGAAGTGCAGAGCATAAGGTGGCTACAGTGCTGTTTACATACACTTGAAGAAAGTATGAATCCAGAGAAAAGCCAAATGGCAGCCAGTTTGTATGCTACTGTGGAAGGAGATGTGCAGGAACTTAATGTGTCGAGAAATGACAGTTATGTGAAGATGCATATCTTTCATTGATCAAGGTGAATCATTCACGGGAACGCACGCATTTAAGGTCATCTTATTGTCTGTATGTGGAGCAGTTGCTTCATCATACCTGTGGAACTGGTACATTCTGTTCTGCCACAAGAAAGTGTTTGACACTGAGAGGAACATCACATTAGATGAATTTAGACAGACATTCCAGTCAAGCCTCACTGACGCTGTTGGTGTTTGTACGGTGGCTCAGCAGACGGGTCAGGCAAGTATGACACTGACCGCTGGCTGTTGCTCAGCATTGTGTTTATAATGTGTGGCTTTCCTCCAAAAGGTGTGTCTCCCTGATTTTTTTTATCTTTTGCATTTTTCTTTGAATTACTTTTTTTTTTTTAGGGTAAATCAAATCATGTTTCAGAATAAAATTCCATTAAATATCAGATTGCAAATAATTCCTCCATGAAGGAAGCACATTAAACATAAGCAAACATGTGGACATGTGTCTAAAGTGGAAGTTTAACCTTGTTAATGAAAAACTATGTTGATTTATAAAAACTTTTACTGCTCTAAGTTGTGGCATTTCCCCTCACCCTTACAAGAAATGAGGTGGGCAAACAAAGACCGGTAAAAATCTTTCTTTGTGAGAGCAGCTAATTGACATTCCTGTTGTCAAAGAAACAAGTCAAGAGGAAACTGCTAAGCTTGTAAGCATAATACACTGTTTCCTTGGTAACCAGTGAGGTCAATGCAGCTGTGGACAGTTCTCAACAAAGGCCATGTGACAAACCTCTTCAAACTAGTTTTTGGTATCTTTACTCTGAGTAGCTCCACTGATGTGATGTGTTTTCTGCCACTCAGACAACACTATTTGCAAAATGGTGTAAGACATTAAAAAAAGGTCCAATAGAATACAAACCTAAAGTCAGACAGATGTTATTTAGGCTGAAGATAGTCTCTGGGTGGATTACTAAGCCAGATGCAGGTGAAAAGGCTTTTAAATCGTTACACCTTTATGTGTAATTTTATTAATTACAATACATCCTGCCCTTGGTTGGTATTTTTTCTAAACTGTTTTTTGTTAACTTTTTTGTAAACTGTCACTATCATTTTTACATAGGACTGTCTGCAGCTATGGAAACACATCATTATCGAAGCTTATCCAATGTTTCCGGTAAAACTCTGGGGAAGCGAGGGAAACAGCTGTACCCATTCCCACCAAAGCATACAGAGTAAGTTCACCCTCTGCTCAGAATTACATATACAGCAGACATTTGCCCCAAAAATATAATTTTAAACTTTAAGTTGCAAACAGAACGAATCGTTTCTAACATTAGCTGCATAACTTAATTGCAATATGACAAGGATGAGCAATGAGTAGAAAACTAACCCTCAATTTTTCATGACCAATAAGAGAGGCTGAAAGCTTAATCCAATCCAATATTTTGCAAGAAGATAAGCAGTCACTCACATGTACTGTCCTGTAATTGTTACAGCCCGATGTTATTTCAAACAAGACCAGTAAAATCTCTAATAGCCCATTCTTGTAACCCTGGTCAGGAGGGCATTTGCGGGGTATTCACAAGTTATTGATAAAGTACTGAGCCTTTTTCGAGTTGTCGAAGTGCCACTCCGATCCATTATCTGAGAAGATTTTACAGATGGCCAGGTACACGTGAGCGAACTTTATACATCGCTCAAAAAGCATCCTCTTGCATTCCCTGAACTTTTGGTGCTGCATCTTCACGGCCCCGGTATGGTCAGGTAATATCCCAGTCTTGTGTCCCTTCCGGGTGATATTCTGCATCACATCTTGAAAATACAGAAACTTTGCAATATATCCCTCGCTGGCCAGCCATCCTGATGCAGGGCCATAATGCGATGCGCCTGCTCAGTGATAAGCCCCCTCGGAAAGTCAGCACCCAACAGTTTCGGTGGTATTTTCTTCAGAAAATCATCAGTATTAATGTCTTCACAGCCTTCAGGCCTCCAAATCATCGACCCATTTGCGCATTTGTAGAGATACAACAGGAAAACTTCAGACGCTCTTCCACGGAATAGGAAAAATACTTAGGAGTTGTTTAAAACGCCTTTATTCATGTGTGAATAAAGGCTTTTTGACCAACATCTTAGTATTTCAACAAACACCTGCATTTTTTCTACTCCTCGCAACAGTGCCTTAAGTTCTCCTTTTTTCCTACATTGACCCTTTTCTCCAAGAGCACCTGTGTTCATCTTGACATTTATAGAACAGAGACAGTCCTCGGGCACACCACTAATTGCTCTTCACTGATTCCATGTGCTATTGTTCTATTTGAGATGTGACGATCGGAGGGTCAGCCTTTGTAGCATCCTCCATGAGCGAGAGCTGGGCCTCTGAGTTATCGAGACATTCTGAGACAACTCCCAATTTCTCAATTGCTGAAGTTGAGTATTTCCACCAGTGCTCTTTCCTGGTTAACATCTATTTGTTTCAGAAGGTGGTGCATGTTCACAACATTAGCGGATGGGGGTACTGCACCAGAACAGCCACCAGGACCAGAGCGGAAGGAATGGGCAATGGGACTGAACAGCGTCTGCCAGCTTCATGACAGAGCTGTGGTTTCTGTAAAGAGGATGCTGGTGGAAGTGAGGAGACAGTGAATGAGCAAGGGGACCGGCAAGAGTTTTCTTAGACTGGCGTGCAGCTTTTGGGGAATGCGTCGCTCAATAAAAGGCTGCAGACACAACACTGGACCTGTTGCTGTTGAACAGGAAGTATCTGCTTGCTAAATTACATGTCACGTGTTGTGGATCTTGCTGGATGTCTGACACATGGGGGGAAATATCTATAATGTTGTGAGGGTACCAACTCGCACATAAATGAATTCCTATAATATTGCTTTAAGGAAGGATCACTCTGCTGCTTATGCAACAACTTTCCAGGTTACACAGATAGAGGAAGACTGGACAGAGATGGGACCTCCAAAACAGCATCACTCCCCTCAGGCACTGGCTCGCCTGTAACACCAGACACTGAGCCTTCCAGTCACCAGTTTCATGACAATAGTTGCAGTCTTCACCATTATCAAAGTTAGCTTGTGATTTGAATTCAATCTTTAAACGGGCCAGCTCATCCTTGTCATGTCTGGTCCACTGCAGAAGCGCTGGAATTACCTGTCCAACTATAGTCATAGCACGCAACAGCATGCTCTTTAAAGCTGCCTTTACAAAGCAGCAAATCCTCCTCTGCTGACACAGCAGGAGCAGCAGCAGTGGCAGCATTCTGCTCATTTAGGTATGTAGCGATATGACCAGGAGGAATGTTGCAAAAATGCTTCAGCACAACAGAATCACACAATTTACCCAAAGTATAAATATTGAGCACACCTCTCCAGCATTTAAAATGGGAAGTAAGATCCCTGCCTGACTCAACATATGCTTAGCCTTTCCTTCTCTTGCAAGACCTAAAACGCTGGAGATACGCCTCAGGCACAAGTTGGAATGTATTCAGCGCGGCAGATTTTATTTTCAAACAGCTGGAACTACTATCTGCGCTCAAGGACAAATGCCTGTAGTGCTCTCCTGCTGAACACGCACTGGAGCAAAAGCGTGCTGTCCGCATGGGATCAGCCCCTTGCCTTGGAGACGCACTCAAAAAAAAGATGAAGAAAAGAATCTGGGTCCCTTTCATTAAACTGTGGAAATAGACTCAAGTTATTAATATCAATGTGCTGCACACCATGCCTTGGGATGAACCCGTCTGGCTCAGCACTACAACATTTGCTGTCTTTCCCACATTACCGATCAGGTCTCACTTAGCCTTTTCTGTCTGTCTCATCATCTCAGCCAAAATTTGCTTTTCAACCTCCCTTTCATGTTTGCCTCTTTCATGCTCAGTTTACAGCGAGAGAAGTTCTTTTTGCTGCTCAAAAGTTAGCCCCCGCGCCAGGAAAGGTGATGCTGATGCAACCCAAGTAAGTGGAGGTGCGTCTGAGTCAGCTATCATCACACCCAGTTCGACTGGTATTAATTTCAAAGACATTTTATTTATCTCTTTACAACACATATTGGCCACAGCCACAGAATAATGCTCAGCCAGCTGAAACAACTGCTCTCTTGTACACTTGACATCCAAAGCCTCCTCGGAAGGAAATACCTCAAAATCAGCCATTACAGCCAAAACACGTTACACAACCAGAACAACAAACTTTATACCCACAGGCTCAGAAGGACAAGGCAAAGTCACGGGTGTGCACCAAGAGGACTAGACCTCCGCCAGCCAGGCCCACCAACTAAAGGTAAAGTAAAAACGCTAAAGCAGCTTTATTGTCATTATACAATGAATTGCACAACAAAATCACTGTACAGCTGTTGCTAATATAATGAAGAAAACCAGATGAACTACAAGATGAGGTGTGTAAAGCAGTGGATGTGTGGACATGTAGTGTGCTGTAAGTGTTGTGATTTAAAATAATGTTTAAACAGAGCAATAACTTCACAGGTGGTGGGGAGGACGATGGAGGAGGCTGAAGTGGGACCTTTAAATGTTCTGCAACATCGGGCCCAGGTGCTTCAGATCTGACTGCAACCAGCGCTTTCTTCAAGCCGTCACCTCAGACAGAAAGACAATCACACTCACAGATTTCTGCTAGCAGGGGCCATCACTGCATACAGTAATGCAACGATAATTATTTAACTGTTCATGAGGAGTCTTGTCAGGCGTCCCTAATGTGTCACAAGCAGGGTGTATCTGTACACGTATCAAAGTAGTATGCCCAGTAAATAGCAGGACAAGATGGCACCAGACTTTAGACATGGTTTTTGTTGGTCAATAACACAAGCGCTTTTTGGTGCAAAAATAGTGATGTGCTTAAAATGTGCCTGACCACACCTCCTTTAAGACCAACTCTCCCATAAGCACACAGATAAGCGCAAGTATATTTACTATTTAGACGTATAACATGTTTGCTGGGTGTGAAAATGACGACTGCACTGGCCGAAAAATAGCAAGACATTTGCACTGCACTGTGTGCCACCTTTGCGCTACGTGGAAGATCAGGCCCTAAAAGACAACGTTTAAAAAACTGCGTTTCAAAAACATTTACAGCATCAGGAAAAAATGCAGTTCTCAATGTCACCTTGCCCAGTCTCTCATCTGGCATTGACAAGAGGCTCTTTCAGCCATCTCTGTTGTGTTAGTTGCTATGGAAACCAATTGCTCTGTGACTCACTTCATATCTTCCTCGGTCATTGGCTAAACTTCATTAAAAGCTTTTAATATTGTTTATTACAGTCTGTATCGTAACATAAAGAAACAATCCACACTGCAGCAAATATTTACATTTGTAGTTTCATTGTAGCTGGTTACTAACAAACGGAAGCTGAACACCAGGGGCAAAGCTATATTTTTAAAAAGTATTTACAATGAAGGCCTTCAGAAACACTTTACTGGTCTAAAAAAAAAAAAGAATGGTGTCGAGCAGGAGTTCTGGATAGATTTGGTCTTGACTGATTTGTTTTTAGAAAAGTTGTCTTCACAGCTCATCGGAGAGATGTAACAGTTACCTATTTTCCCAAAATGGTTTTTGTGAAACTGTTGCATCGCTAACACTAGCTAACAAACACAACAATAGGCCGTTGAAAGTCACCGGTTGTTATTCATAAGTAATTATAAAAACACTGAGGAATTTCCCTCGTTCCAAGACAATAGCACATCATGCAGGTAGAGTAAATGTAAAAGCAACAAATCCTCCTCCAAATATCTTACAACTAATGTTACCAACCTGTTCAAGAGCAGTGGGGCGACATCCGTGTCTGACGTTAGTCCCTTTTCTTCTGTCAGCACTCTCCAAAGAGGAAAAACTACACCAATAGTTATTCTTGTTTTTCTTCATTGTCAGTCACTTCCTTTCTTTGATTTTTATTTCTTCTGCTGAACATCCAGGTTTTTTCTTGGCAGAAGAATCGAGACCTGAAACATTTTGTTGGTGCGTCTTGGGGTTTTCAGCTGTGCTTTCAGCTGCTGCGCGCCAGTGTTGCCAGATGATGGCAGTTTGTAAACATTGCCATTCTCAGAAATACAGAGAGTTGCATGGAGCTAACAGGCTAATCAACTTTGTGACAACTCATTTGGCAATGTAATGGACATTTATTTAACCAAAAAGGTTACGCTCTACAGTTTTAAGACTTGATATCCACATAAAATGAAGTAAGTTAGGCAACAAAAAAAACTTTCATAACCAGAAATAGTCACACTTGATAAAATGATCATCTAGGTCTCTTAGTTTGACGTTTTATTTCTGAAGTTTATCTGTTGTCCGTCCTCTCGTCAGCACTGACAAACACTTTTACTTCCTGCTCACGCAATGTGACTGCTGCTGTCAGACTGAATCGAGCTTTTGTCAGAAAACTTTTTGAGAATTCATTTTTCTTTGTGGTTGGATGTTCATTTCAGGTCACAAGATTTGTTAAATCCAAGTGAAGTCAAGACTGTTTTAAAATGTTTCAAGACAGACTGATAAATCCAAAGCCAGTCCAAATCATGTGACTGACCCACATAATTAAAGAACATACACACACACACAGCTATTGAACTTTGACATGTTCATGGGTTTGTTGTGTTTAACCATCATACAGTTGATGTCAGACATCGAAATGACCCTGACCAGGCAGTGGGCGGTTGGTTCCTGCAATCTTTGGGCTCTTTTCAGACTCCTCAGCTCACTGCTGTCTACCAGGAATGTTCTGGTTTTAATCAGCGGCTGCAGAGCTCTCCTGTCCCGGGCTGTGTACAGCCAGTGCCAGTTTGTGATGTTTCCACTTAAAATGCTGTCTGCCCCTCCTCTGTAAAAGTTCACAAACCCTTGGTACAGGAGTTTTTCTTAAAGAGTAAAGCAGGTTCTGGCCTTTGATTTGAATAGGGTGGAGATATGTGATTTGTGACTCTGATTTCCAGGGAGGTAGCTCAACCTCAGCTCCACTGACGTGAAAAGGAGTGTGAGTGTTTGCTTTCTTTTTTCTAAAATCAACAATCAGCTCCTTGGTTTTACTGATGTTGAGCAGTAAGTTGTTCTCTGTGCACCGCTCTGCAAGATTGTTGATTTCCTCCGGATATGAACTCTTGTTGTTGGTAACCCAGCTGAAGAGGGTGGTGTCGTCCATACACGTCACAATAGAGTTCTCTCCATGTCGGGGGTTGCAGTCGGGTATGTAACACAACCCTTGAGGGCTCCGGCTTAGAGTACTAGAGCTCAGTTCAATTCAAAAAATTTCACTTATACCCGAGGGCCAAATCTTGGCTCACACACAGTTAAAAGTTACAGCACAACATATAAACAATACGTGACAGACAAGAAATGGCCAACGTGGCAGAGACGGTGGGGTACACAACAGGGACAATATATACGTGACCAACAGCAGTGGCCATGTCAGAGTCACATGATCAGGTGTTCAGCAGTAATATTAAATAACTTCATATTTTTTTGAGTAAAAATCAGAGTGGAGGAGTTGTGAGCAGCAGTTAGGACTGTCTGGGCTGTTGGTGTCGTGTAGTCACACCAGCAGGACCTCGTCTCAAAAATCCATCCTGTCTGTTCCACTCTTGTATTGCCTCCAGCCTTTTCATTTGAACTTCCAGCTTCTCTTTTGTTGCTGACTTTTTCCCCTTGCCTAACCCTGTCTCCTGCAGTCCCTTCAGCTCTGTCTCTGGTCCCTGTCTCCTGACACCTCAGCTCATCAGCCCTGCTTTCCTGCCCTGAACTCCAATCTGTCCAGCTTCCAGGCAAAGCTCAGCCCCAGTTTCCCAGCTTCCCCATGCCTGCATCTGTGTTTCCCCAGTCTTTGAAAATAAATAGTTTTCACTTCATCCCAATCTCTTTGCCTTGGTGCCTTCTCGTAGGTCCACCTGCTGTATCCCACACAATAAAACTATTTTATATATATGTAAATGTATCTTTTCACACCCACTCAGTCTGACACAAAATCCTTAATTTATACATTATGGGTAATAAGAGTGTTTGAAAAATACAAAATTAATGTAATTGCAAATATGAAGATCAGCTCACACAGGATGGAATTAGGTCTCAGGTTTTTTTTAAGAAAGCAATATTGTGTTCTGCTGTCCACAAACAGCATTTTAGCATAAATTCCCCTCCAGTGTTGATGAGGTGATACATGGTAATCTCTCTTGAGCCTTTTTGGTATGAAGTTTCTGTGGAGACAGGACCAGTTTTGACTATTTGAGTCATGGAGGAATATCAGCGTGAGCCAGGGACATACCTGTCTTCATCTCTCACTGGCTTTACCGAATAGTGAAACAGCATTCAAGATGACAACAAGGATACCCCCAAGGGTAGGTGCTCCCCCCCTTCACTCTAGCACAGGGGTGGGCAACATTTTCTTCCAGAGGGCCGCACTGACTTAAAAAAGCAAGCGGAGGGCCACACATCCTACAGTA
>JAQFJA010065275.1:0-14756 GCA_029874485.1 Naso brachycentron | reverse complement strand
TCCTGAGTCTCTGTGACATATTAGGAGGATATTACGGCTATTTGCAGTAGATTTCTTACATATTGTACCTTTAAATTGTAAAATATTATGCTCTGCACATTGTCCAAAACTTTATCTTCTCCTTTTTGATTCTTAGAACCATGACAGTTAAATGACAGCTTCCCATTTCTTTACACAGTTCTTTGCATTTTTATTGAACTCTATCAGGTCTTTTGAGCTGCAGGGCTTGGGTAGTGGAGGAAGCTTAGTTGAGAGACAAAACTTAATAAAGCTGAATAAAGTTTTAGCCACTCCAGGGATCCAGCATCGCCAGAAAAAGGATAAATTTGCAGGCAATGCTGGCAGCTTGCTGAATGTAAGTCCAATATTCACTCTCATTCAAGCTCTGGTTTGGTTTCCTCAGGTTCCTTAGAAAACTGTCTGACTCTGTCAGCGTTAAATGTTGGATGGTTAATAAAGCTTTTTGTTTAAAAAAAAGAAAAAACAGCTGCCTGGAAAATAAAGTTGTGTAAAATTCAGTTTACACACACTGCCCCACAGTGATTAGTGTAGCTTTAAAAACACACACGTCAATACTGTCACATGTAGCGCGTACTCTTCTTCTTTGCCATCTAAATAACAAACTGAAACAACACTTGTTTTCATGTCTTTGAGAGCTGCTCTGTGTTCTCGTTTCTCAGCAACACTCTGTAAACAGAGGACCTACAGCGTCATTGACTTGTGTGTCTCTGATCTATTTTGTGTTATTAAACTGGGAGCTACAACAGTTAACAACAAATACAGAGACCAGGCGTGAATAATTAAAAGCTGGAATTAGAATTAGCGTTCGTTATAATCCTGATCCTCCAACTATGTTAAGAGTCTTAAATTGGTCAGACTGGTGGGTGTTTTTCAGCAGAACCAGTCACTTTGTGTCCTGGGTCTCTAAAAAATACTGTGGATAGAAATTCTATGAAGTTTTACTGCATCTTGGATGAGAGGCGAAACAACATCAGAAAGTGCTTTTTTTTTTTTTAAACCACCATCAACCCTGTTAGCTGTCGAGTCTAATGCAAAATCTGTGAGGTATTTTTCAAGATCTATCCAAACTTCTTACCAGAAATGGGAAGAGAGGAATTCAGTTAGCACCAGCTGCAAGAATGCAAAAGGATAGAGTCTTAACATTATACCGTTTTACTTTTATCATTGTCAAAGGTGTCTTGATTATTACTGTCTCAACCTCATTGACCTCAAACAGAAAATGTGGTTTAGGCTGTTGTACAACATGTACTGGACAAAGATAAAAGCTGACATGTCACCTAAAGAGATAATCTAAGATATGATTCACTGCATTTGGATTTAGTTTGTGTGTTTTGGGGTTTCTGTCATTGTGGCTTATTGTAACAAGTCGGCCTGGTGGTACAGTGGTTAGAACTGTTGTCTCACAGCAAGAAGGTGGGTTTGAACCCAGCTGATCTGTGTGCAGTGTGCATGTTCTAAATGTACAACTGCCTGACCATCTCAGTTTGACCATAAAATACTCTGAACAGTATTACAGTCGTTTCTTGTTGCGCAAATGCTGAGCCAAGATTACTCTATTTGGAGAAAAGCTACTTAACAACCGAGGCAAAGTCCCCAATTTACTGAGTGAGATTTTCACAGAGAAACACTGGGTTTGAAAACAGCATCCAGGATGACTTTAACTGACCAAAGGTGGTCTGAGTGCTGGTGAAGGCTGCCCGCCGTAAGTCTTTAGTCTGCATGATTAGTTGATGAGACGATCTCATGACAAAAGATTAATAGTTGGAATAAAATCAGTTGTACTACTGTAGATTGTGTCACGACACAAATTATTGCCTGATAACAACTGAACTTTCCGATAGAACTTATACTTGTTTTTTAGATGAGTGGTTCATACTTGGTTCAGAGCTCAAATACTATGTACAACCACTGTCCTCATGGCAGTGAGGGTCCCATGTCCACGTCTCTAGTGGGAAAAACATGCTCCAATACTGGACTGACAAAAGAGGATTTAATGGGAAATATGTTCAGGAATTAGAGAAAATCAGCCACTGATGAGATTTTTGCCTGTTTCCCAATCTTGCTCCAGCCACGACTCAGAGGATCAGAGCAGCACAAACAACTTGAACCTCGTCACCTCTTACATCAACACCAACATTCCACCCACTGATCTGCCAGTTAAATATCTCATTAAAATTGAATAGCAATAATTAACACAATCATTTTAAAACAAAAAGTCCCTGTTGTAAATTTAAAAAATATTATCTTGTTATTTATTATTTAACCCTTTATTTAATCAGAATAAGTCCAGCTGAGATTAAAAATCTCTTATTCAGAGTTCTGACCAAGACAAGCAGCAGCAACAACAAAAATGATTAAAACAAACACAAGACATAGAGAAACAACATAATGTCGTGGTTATTGTCTTTGGTTTGGTTTTTCAGTTGCTTGATGATTTTGTCCTCATCACCAGTTTTTGGCCTCTGAAGACCCCCCCCCCCCCCCCATGACATTTTTGAAGCATTTTTGATTTTAAAAACATTCATTCTTTAATTCATTCATTGTGTCGACATTGACTGAATTTACCGTTCATGGTCTAAACTGTCCCTGTAAGGGCGAGCTAAACCGATTTGGTTTTTGTGATGGGAGAAACCGTAGCACCCGAAGAAAACCCGAGGAAGCCCAAGGAGAACATGAAAAAGCAAACATTAATTTCCAATTATCTATCCCTACATGATTATTAATGTATAATAACTATCAACATATCACTAAGCTGTTTGTAATGAAGGTAAAAACTGGCTTTATTCTTTTGTACGGATGATAATAAGTTGGAATTGGCGTTCATAGGACACCTGCTATTTAAAATCTATTACTCATCTTAAGTACCTCATACAGCTGTCGTATGAACTCAGTAAAAAGCCTGTCTCCAGCTCCAGTGCTCCCTGGTCATATACTCATGTGAGACAGACAATCAACACTCATCCTGCTCCCGTCTTTAACCTCGAGTCATTACCTCATTGAAACAATATTACCAGCTGCTCATAAAGCAAAAAGCAAAGCAAAGCAGCTTCATTGTTGTTATACTGTGAGGTTAGAGTGGAGGGTTAGTTCTGAGCCGCTGCGACTGAGCACACCTGATGTGCCTAATATACATGTTTTGATGGGAGAACATGCAAACTCCACACAGAAAGGTCCAAACACAGCCGGGTATCAAACCCAGGACCCCTGTTAGACAAGCGGACTTGCGCTGACAGGCAGTCAGTGTCCTTGACCCAAAAGCTGTCTGTCCTGCAGAACGACGGCTCCAAAGCCCTCTGAGCTTGTATCATCAGAGGGTGTGTTTGATTTGTTGATGCTGTGAAAGTTGTTGGACTTGGAGCTTTGATAAAAACTCTTCCTGTTTCCTCTCAAAGCTTCTCTTCATCTCCTTTAAGTAGCGTCCTTAATGGAGCACAGATGTCTGACAATTTAGGCATGAACTTCGCAAGATACTGAATCATCTCCGTGATCCTCAGGAGCTCCTGTTTGTTCTCAGGTGGAGGCAGACGTGTCACTGCTCTCACTTTTCTTCTTATCTAGTCTCAGTGCACTGACACCATGTGTGTCATAACTTTTCGCAGGAGTTAACAGCGCTCCCCTGATAGGAAACGTTACTCACAAGTGTTGCCAGGTACCAGAGACGTGTCCACACTTTTTTAACTGGGGTGGCCTAAGATGGGCACTGATTTAGGGTGGCTTGTGTGATTTGGCAATATGTCAATCGTCCTAACGTAGTGGCTTAAATTACCAACATGCGTGCGCATGAACACACATACATCGAAATAGCATATACTTACATTTACCAACTATACAGTGTTTAAAGTTTGAATTTAAAAGATAAATGAACGTAACAGGAACAACACAGAGTGGCACTATACAAAAAATATAATGCAAAGCTTCTGTTTTTGTTTTGAGAATTTGTACTTCAAAAAGATGAGCTAAATACAAATGAAGAAATGACACATTTGAAAACAGAATCAGTATAAAGTGCAAACAAAATAAAAATTCAGAAGCCTGGCTAACTTGACAAAAAAGTACAACACTAAAATAAATAACAAATGGTTTAAATATTTACTTCACAAAACAGAACAAAACTTATGATGTGCTTTTACTGCCTCTCAGGTTTAAGACTGAATTACACCTCTACTCGTCTAACAGTTCAAACAGGCCCGCCTCTGAGTGGGCAAATGTCCAATCAAACGGTGTGGCACCTGGGGTGGCCAATCAGATTACAGGGGTGGCCCATGTACCCCTGGGCAAAACCCTAGACACGCCCCTTCCAGATACCACTAAACTATCCGGCAAAACGCTACCCCAACAACACACAGAAGCACCAAACCTGGCCACACTACGACGTGCCGCTGTGCAGCACTTTGTCTGTGTGTGTGATGACTGTGGAACGAATGAACTCAAAGCTAGAAATGATTAAAACAGCAGTTCTGAAACATGATTAAAAAAAATCTCTCTATATATATATATATGTAACTTCCATGCTTTCAGAGAGCTTAAATGATGACGTAATGCACAAAATCTGCGAGGCATTATTTTCTTGAACTCTGGGTCCTCTCGGGGAGCTCTGAAGCATGACATCAGTGGCTGGCAGGGAAGCTCTTCTTTACTGCACTGCGACTCCATCTGTCTTCAGCGCCAGACATGCACCACACACCCAACGCTGCTTAACTGATGGCATCACTGAAAAGCTTCGTTTGACTGAAGCTAGTTTAATGGTCTGAGTGCCCGAATCTGTCCTTCAAACTCCCAGAGGTGCCGTACGCAGAGATGCAGTCAATACACGCTGATGGACCCCTCAGTGTCTAAATACATTTCACTGAGAGGACAGCACTGCTCCTGCAACCTGTGTGTGTGTGTGTGTGAGGACTCTGACAGTTGCTTTATGATAATGAGATGTTGGTTCCAAACCTGGACGGCCTGAACTGGCTGATTTTCGAGCCATCACGTGTGCTACAACGACTCAGCAGAGCTCTGGTAGCCCAATGACCAAACTAACCAGCCTTTTGACGCTGACCCATTATAAATATTCATTTACTTATTTATTTTTAAATAGGTACATAAGATATGTAACTGCAAAGGTAATGCACCTTTGGTCAGATTTTGACTTACATATTCAAAAAAGACCTTATATAGAACAGCTGTCATTTTAATATTAACAGAAAAGCTGCAGCATCATTAATCTCTACAGTTTAAAATGTATGTTTGTTATTTCATCAAACATAATGCAGTATTACACAAGTACTATTACTGCAGTTTCACCTACAGTACAAGATTTAAGCCATTCATCACTTCAACAACTGTATAGTGAAAATTATCAGCAAGCAACAACACACACTGAGAACGACCTTTTTAATACATTTTGAATTTGATTCTTCCGTGTACAAAGTTTTAATGTTGCATAAAGTTGCAGACACTGCTGGAAATCATGTGCTGGAATTTTGAGCACCAGCCATCGAGCCCTGTGTTCTTCACTGCGTGGACATGTGAGTGTGCAGAAAGCCACAGCGTGCGGCTGTACTTTGTTACTAAACACAGGTTCAAGGTTTTAAGATCTCTGTTAAAATAGCCTCTTACAAATGTGGTCAACAATAAAATTAAAGCTATAAAAACCACTTAAGTAACAGAGCCCAGTGTAGCCTCTAATTCCATGACTGACTGAAAGAGAACAGTGATGATGATGTCACAATGTCCCAAATAATTAGATCTATATAAGACAGGTCGTAAGAGTTTTAAGTGGTTCTTAGCAATGTGCTTATTGATTTAAATGCAGAAATTTAAGTCAATATGGACATGCTATAAATTTTTATATTTTGTTGAATACAATTTATTTTTATAGCTAGATTCTCCCCTAACCCTGGCACCTGTATTTTTGGGGTTATACTTTGTCCATTAAAGGTCTTTAAATTTGGGTATTCCATACAGGCCTCATAGCAAAGGTGGATGTTAAGAGGTTAATAAAGCAGAGCCCTTTTTGTGATAATTACAACACGTTCTGCAGCCCGATCCATTCTCCTCACATGACACAAATGTTCCAAACAAGTTATTTAGAAATGAAAATAGACACTTGAGGACAAAACTGCAGATTTATTTGCAGTTATGTGTTACATTCAACTTTTGTTGCAAAATTTTGTAAACATGCAAAAAAGGTTCTGCTGATGGTTGAGTTTGAGTGAGAATACACTTCCTGAATGTTGGAAAAATGAGGTCTCGAACGGCATTCTGTGGCAGAGAAAAGCCACCGTTGAATCCACACTGACCTCTGCTGTATGGTGCAACGTGTTGGGAAAAAAAAAATCCAAAAAGTATTGAGAAGTGCATGTCACTACTTACGGACTTAAGGCTCGTCAGCTATAAAATCTCCTTCCTTCCAATAAACCTGTCCATCTTTTAGGGTACTTTGTGTTGTTTTTGCTGAAACAGTTACTGGTGCAAACTCAAACCTCGTTAGCTTGGCTAGCATCAGGCTGTCGTGTTTCATGATCGCTCTTGAATGAGTCAGATTCAGAAACCTGCTTCACAGCTGCTCTTTGATTTGTTAAAGCTAAGGAGCACAAGTGAAACTAGTTTCAACCCCCATGCTGCACATATTACACAGTGGCACATGTTCTTAGTTATACCTACAATTTTTTTCTTTCACTCGAAAACAAATTTTTTTTACTGAAGTATTTCAGTGTTGATTGTCCCAAATCAGGCTGGACAATATGGTGAAAAATCTCATATCCTGATGACAATAATATATCACACAATACATAAATTTTGTGTAAATTGAGCGAATAAATATTGTATATCAAACGGCCACATGGAAAGGCCTGTCCCTGTTTACGTTTTGAATTATATACTTATGAAAAGGTACTTCATCATCCTTGGTTATTTTCTCCTTTTTACACGGTCTGAGTCTGGTTTAAGCGCTCTGCTGCTGGACTTTTGTGGCTGTCATCCGTGAACTCTCCCCATACTCATCGATGTGATTTTTGTGCAGGCGGTAAAAGAGGTTTGTGGTGTTTGAGTCTGTTGACGGGAGCATTCTGAGGCAAAATTTACAAAATTAGGTTTTCTGGGCCATATCAGACCTTTCATACCCAAACCTCATCCATACGACAGAAGTAGCCCCTCTTTTATGTACGAGCTCCTCGCCCTGTTCACCTGTTCACACCCCTCCACGTTTGTTTGTGTCGTCTCTATGGTTTCGTCATCTTGCCTTTGCCTTCTGCATTTGGGCCATGCAGAATACAAAACATCGTCCAAATGATGAAAAATATTGCAATAAAGAGTCTGATTTGTGATACAACAAAATAAACGACATTGCATAAATGAAGCGATAGACGTTGTTTTGTCATATGATTGATATCTTCATGTGGCACAGCTCCACTATCCAGTTGTGTGTTTGTGTCCTCAGGTCTGTACTAAGGAGCAGGGACTGGCTTCTCCAGGTTGTTCCTGGACTGACTTTGTGATGTTGGGTGCAACTTTCCAGTTGGGCCGCTCTGCTACGGATGGACAATTCTGTTGTCATATTTAAACTTGGAAGTTCCATCCCTCCACCCAAAATCATCTTAAGACATTTTGAAGACCCAGTAAACATTGTTGCATAATGAATGTGTACAAAATAGCCCTGGTGCTTCAGGGAGTGCTGGTTTGTTAATGTTAAGTACTGGTTTGTCTATTAATGGGTCAGAACGACTCAGAAATCCACAGGGATCTTTAAACCTGTCACAGACGAGATGTGAAGGGCAAAGTCTTCCACAGTGATGAACCTCAGCTATGTCTTCTGAAAAGTTTTAAACAGCATACAGCAACCCCCCCCCCCCGGTTTACTTCTGGTCCAAATTTGATTCTAAAATGACATAAAGCGTTAATCTGAGTCTAAATTAACACAACTTGTTAATAAACACTTCAGAACAAGCAAGCACACAGGACCGTTTAGAGTTGTTGGAAAGTTTATCTGATGACTTTAGGTGGAGGCAGGCTAGCACTTCCCATTGACCACCAGTGTTTTGTAAGAAAGAGACAGACCTTTCCATGTGGCTGTTTTATATGAAATATTTATTTACACATTTTGTGATAAGTCGCCATTATCAGGATATGAGATTTTGTCATATCGCCCAGCCTCACTGGACAGGATACGTATACAAAGGCAGAAAGACTGTTAACACGAGTGTAAAGGAGAATGGATGGCGTCCAGGGGATCACAAACTCGGACACAAACCAAACACACGCTGGCTGGTGGTGTGAGTGTGGCTTAAAGCGGCCTCTCTTTCAAGTTTTTGTTGCTGGTGGAGGTTGGCTGAACAAAATACAGCTGCCTCGATGTCGAGTCACACAAGGTCAAAATTCGCATGAACGACACTACTCACTAGCATTCTCACACCTGGGCAGCTGTGTTCATTGGTAAGCCCCACCCACTACCAGCCAGCCAAACTCACAGGAGGAAGTGACGCTTCCAAAATGACTGCAGAAGCAAACAGCACAGGCACGCATTCTGCACTTTGACCGGACCTCAAGTATGAACACAGGGAGTTTGGGTCAAACTGTGCTGGTTTATTGACATTAAACCAGAGGAGACGACAAACAGATTCTTTACATGAAAAAAAAAGTTTACTGATGATGTTGTTGTTATATCATAATATAAATTATTACATAGTTACAGGATTCACACATTTAGCATCATGCTAACTTTTCTTACTGTCCCTGATGTCCATCTTAGTGAATACTCAGCTGGTTACAGAATGTATGGAAGAAAACTACAGGCTGCACTGACACTGGAACACATCCTACCTGAGAAGTGCTCCACAGCAGAGAGAAGGCTCTGCTCTTGGCTGTTCTCCATGTTTACGCAGCCAGCTGCAGTCAAGTTCAAATTCCTCAGGGGTGTAACACACATTCATCGTGATTGGCTACTGTAAACGCCAATCATTATCTGCAACATGTCCCATCCTTGTTTATTGTTTTTACAGGAAATACGTAAACTGGCACTGACATCCATTTCACTGGGTCTTTAAGAATAAGCCGTGCCTTATATCAAAAGAAAAACTCAAAGGATTAGACTTTGACATGGACGGCCCTCCAACAAACAGCCTGATGATCAGGTGAAAATGCAGAAGCTACGTTCAGCTCGCGTTACTGTTTCAGTATTGATCGTCTTTCTCTTGCAGCAGAAACGAGGGTGGAATAACAAAACATAACTGGCAGAATGACAGCTTTGCACCTATGGGTCCTCTGAGGGACTTGGGTGCTGGGACAGTCGCCCCCGTGCCTCTAGGCAGACACATCACAGTGATGCTGAGAGGGGAGCAGAGCGCGTGGAGCCTCAGTCTGGCTTGGCGCTGCTGCATGAGGCTGCAGGATGGAGCTGCATGGAGTATTGCAGGGGAACGTCCAGACCCACGACAGGAGCCACCACACTGAGCCACGACAACACGTAGTTTACTGACCTGTCCACACACACACACACACACACACACACACAGCAAAAATAGAAATCTTTCAGCTTGAAATGACACATGCTGTGAATCAGTGAAAACAAAAAGACTTTAAAAAGTCAATGCTGCTGTTGTAACATCTGGGCTGAAGTGTCGGGCAACTGATTCTACACTCGAGCATGCACAGTCAGCATTCTTTCCATGCGCTCAGTCTGTGGAGGGGTCCGTCCAGACCCTTGCGATCATGGGGCGGATGATGATTTTTACATTACGCATACCAAAGTGGACCCACGCAGACACGTGGACGTGCAAAGTATTAAGAGGCCTCAACACACCAACTATGGCTGTGTGTCTGATACGCAGAGGTGTGTGACACAGCTTCACAGACGCTATGTGGTGAAGTTTTTCAACCTGTCTATGAGCTCCACAACGGATACTGTGCAGCAAAAATGCTTAAAAGCAAAAATCGGCTGTAGTTAATGACAGAAAAATGATGAGCTCCTCCTCCTCCTCTAAATGGGCTAAGATAAGTGTGCTGTGTACTTTTACTGTGCAAATTTACAAATGACACAATTTAACACAAATGACACAAATAATGATCCACACGATGCCATGCAACGTTTCATGTGATGAACATCACATTCTGTGTGAACGCAGCTCAACATTAAAGAAACTCAGCAGGATTCAGCGGGACACCGCTGACCGACACGAGACAACTTCAGAGTCACAGCAGCCGTCTGTCGGCTTTTCTTTGCTCGTACCTGTGCTGGTCGAGAGCCGCCTGCAGCACAGGCAGCATAAACTCCTCTGTTCTGCACGGGTGGAGCATGAAGAAAGGCTGACCAAGCAGAGGATGCTCCTGACACACACACACACACAGAAGAAGTGGAGCTTTAAAGACAAAGATGATAATGATGATGATGATGATGAAGCTGGCAGCTGTGTTGCTGCTGGTTTTACCTGAAGAGTGATGGTGTTTAGCGGACTCTTCTGCAGACGGAGTCGATAGTTTGGATGAACGGAGCTCCACACCTCCTCTAATGACAGGCTCCTCCCCTCTGACATGGTCACCAATGAGGAAGAAACACAGACAAAATCCATATTAACACCTGACAGTGACTTTATTCACCTTGTAAACAACAAGTCAGTGACTTTACTTTGAAGCTACTGATTTGTTTCTGTCAAGGTGTCAGTGATTTTGAAGGAAGCATAAAGAAATACGACGACATCAGAGAAGACTGTTTGACACTGAGGTCAATCTATGAAATTATTCCAAATACAACGTGAATTTAAACTGCAACTGTTTTTTTTGTTTGTTTGTTTCATTAGGATGAACCTTTTTCAGGCATTCCGTCTGTGTCTTTAAACGGGAGGTGTGCTTAGTTACCGCCATCTACTGCAGGTAATATGCAGTCTTTGGAGAAGAGCCTCATACAACTCCACCTCCAAAACGCCAAATTAATCTTTTAAACAACACTATGTAACTTTGACTGCGACCTGAGGCTTCGAAAATTTCATGATGCACAAAAATATGTCACACAAAACAGCACTTTAGTGAAAGCAGGTCATATTTTACAGAGAAAAAGTCCTCTGGTTTTCCCTCTGATGCCGACTGTCTGATGTTACGACTGCTCTGCCTCAACGCTGTGATTCACGGAGGTTCCTGAAAGCAACATGTAGGCTGCCTGCAGACAGAAGATGCAGCTGCAGTAGCAGGCAGCTCTTGGTGACAGCTCGGCTTTTTACCAATAAATGTTAATTTTTAAACATTTATAAAGAACTGTCAATGTTACAGCTTAAAAACATGTTTTCGTGTTGACTTTCATTTTCAAAATACCTGTACAGTCATACCATGTGTTGACTCACTCACTTTATCAAATTAAGTTAAAATAAAAAACGGTCTACCATATCGAGACATCAATGCATTACTTTTTAAACTTAGATATTTAATGTATTTGCCACACAACTTTATAACTTTTGTAAATATGCGTCTCTAAAAATTACAGACTGTTTAAGTTTTAATTGTCAATATTTTTGTGTTGGACTGACTTGACACTCTACCATGTTTGAGAATGTGACTTTGTATATATGTAGACTGTTAATCCATATTGAGAATATTTTACATTTGGAGAAAGCGGAAATTCACTATCCCTTATATGAAGTTCACCTGATTACTGACAAATGAGCAAGCTTTTGAAAAGAGCACAACAAATCCCCAACTCTGAAGCTCTGAAAACTCATAAAGCCCACTGTGAATAAGTTCCTCTAACAAATTCCATTAAAGATGCATTGTTTTATGTCCCATGTAACTGCTAGAGTGTTTTTCTGCCTTATGATGATCACTTAAGTTGATTTCAGTAAATGAATACAATAGTTAAGAGAAAAATAAAATGAAGTAAAATATAAAATATTGCAGTTTGTTTCAAAAATACTGATGTTAGTTTTAAGCTATACCACAGAGGTCTAATCAGTACATGAAGCCAAGACAGTTAAGAAATGTATACTTCAGACTTGCCTCATTTTCCAAAAAAAAAAAGAGCTGGCTATCTATCTTTGAATTCAGCGACGAAGGGCATGTCTTGAACCACTTCATACCGTCGGTGAGCAAATGTTTTCTCCATTTTCTCTTTTATCACCTGATAGTTGTGCCTTTTCTTGTCCTCAGATAGCAGTTCCAGTCGCTCTTTCTCCAGACTCTCTTTGCTTTCTCCAGCTGGGTAATCTGGACAGAAATTAACTTCAGCTCTCCTGGGTTTCTTCACTTGATTAGGACTGGTGTTTTTATCAGAGCATCTATTTTTCAGTGAATTAATGCTCAATTCCAGGCATCCCATGCCTTGTACGATAGTTCCCCATTTTGAACTTGAGACTGATTTTCCAACCATAGAATCTGGTGACAGAGCCTTGCTCCTTTAAGCATGGATGTTTTATGATCAAGCTTCTGCATTATTATCAAACTGTGCACTCCAGGGGTGTGCTGTGTACTTAATTATTCAGAAGCAAAGCATCTAAAATGTCTGACTTGAGTTTTGGACTTGGGCTCAGAAGCTTGCCTGTGACAAGGAATGTCTGATTTGCCTTTGACAGCTGCATCTCTACCTCATACGTGAATGACGGAACAGGGAAGCTTGTTGGCCAGCCCTTACCTCTAAGTGATGAGGTGGATGTGTTCGACTCAGGGGATGAGAGTACATCAGTATCTGCAGAGTATCTGCAAGCACTGCACGTGCTTGGCTGGTTGAGTGCTTCTCCTGCTCTCTCCGCGTCGGTCAAACATCGACTCCACTCGTCCATACCCATCTTTACTCGGTTTTGTGGGCGCTCCGCTCAGCAGCGCGGGATGTGCGACCAGTCAGATAGGTTAACATGGATGCCGATCAGAAACTGCCTCCGCTCCACGGCGCTGCGCTTCTGTTCCGCGAGCAGTGCGTTCAGGCCGTTATTTTAGCCAACTGTTTGTGCATGCGGGGATGCAGTATTTATTTTTTCAGAGGGATGTAGTCAAGGCGGCTGCCGTAACTATAAAGCGCTGCGGGAAACCCTGCTTTATTTTTGAGGTCTGGTTCATGAAATTGTCAAAATCAAAGTCCATATACTGCAGTCTGAGGTCTCCTTCAATTCCACACTGATTTTGTATCTCAAGTTTAAGGCTGTCCACAGACTTTGGTATTCCAGAAGGCAGGGTGAGCTTAACACAATTATCTTGTCCAAGGACAATCCGAAGCTTTGCTGGAGTAGACATTGTGTCAGTCGTCACATCGAACCCTTATTCTGGAAGAGAGAATATAAGTTTAAGACACAGCAGAGCACCACTACTATGGTCTCCTGACTCCCTCGCCAACTAGGCTATAATCATGAACAACAAAGACAAATTGTTGAAACTGACATGAAGTTTAGTAAAACATGTTACTGTATATATTTCTGAGCTCTATAAATCAACAGTCTGCCACAATCAAAGAAATGAAGTGTCCAATTTACTTAACTCAGTTATGTCAACCGGTTCCACATAACGAAGTCGAATAAATGAGATAAAACATTAATAATTGTTTGTTACTAAATACTGTTAAGAAAATCTAACAAAACTGTATTAATTAAATGTTATCTCATTCGGTTATGTGGAACTTAACACACACATTTTGAAATTACTCAAGACATGTTTGATTTACTAAACGTAGTCATGTCTGATTTACTAAAGGCAGTTATGTCTCATTTACTAAACGCAGTTATGTCTCATTTACTAAATGAAGGTGTGTTTGATTTATTCAGCTTCAGGTGTGTTTGATTTATTCAGCTTCAGGTGTGTTTGATTTATTCAACTTCATTGTGTGGAACCGGTTGACAAAACTGAATTAAGTAAATCAGACAAAATACAGCTGAGTTGTATTAACATAGGATTTTATTGCTTGTAATTTATATGACTAAAAATTACATGCTTCATCAATGCGAGTGAAAAACAACTTTAACTGCTTTCATTTATCAAGCTTGCCATTTTATACTGTTTGTAATGTCATGTTATACTTCACATAAACATGAAACAAAAAAATACAAATAAATACATCAGCCAATGCTCAAATGACAAATTTTTCTTCTGCTATAAAGAACTCAAAAATGAAAATAAAATGCTTCGTTTACTGATATGATGCGGTTGAGATGTAAATAATCACAATCTTTTATATGTTTATGTTGAGCAAGCAGTCTAAAATGCAATGGATCAGTTCACTGCAGGAGTGTCAAATATGAAGTGTACCATATGAAAAGAAAGAACAGCAATGAGTAACAAACAAATCAACGATAAAACTAGAATATTTGGTAGTTTATTGTCGATAGCTGACAAAAAACAACAAAACAGGCAATAGCAACTTGTAACAAACTACCATTTAACTTGCAGGCAGGGTTGAGTGTACCCTCACACATGCGCACATCAAAATGTGCAGGAGCCACGGCAGCAGCACTGCACACCGACAGGTCGGCCCTGAATGAAATTTTGCACATAAAAGAAATATCACTAAATTCTAAAAGGTCATCTAGAACACAGTTCAAAATTCAAACCAAAATGGTGAAGTTTGCAAAAAATGCAAAGTTTGCAGTGACATAACAGAATTATCAGCAAATGCTGATAAATGAGGAACACTATTGTCTTTGAATAGCTTTTTTTCTTTCCAAAATGCCTTGTTAGCAGGGAAATAAAAACAGGCATCATCAAACACGAACAAATTACAAACTTCAAACATTGGACAGTTTTGGTTTAAGGATGACATGACCAAAATTCTTTTATACGGTCATTAA
>JAQFJA010065265.1:0-14760 GCA_029874485.1 Naso brachycentron | reverse complement strand
ACTCCAGGAGATTCTCTTAGCAGGAGCTAACATGGATAGTAGCTATCCTTAGCGCTCACAACTCGGTGTCCTCGTGTAATTCCTATTCAACTGCCTGCAGCAACTCCATGTCAGACGTGCATGTAACTCTAACGTTACATCTTGGTAAACGTTCAGCCATTTTATGCAGTGTCCATGTAACGTTAATGTTACTTCATTAGCTGGTAAGCTAGCTGCAGCTATCAGCTTGTAGCAATGTTAGGTGATGTGGATGCAGGTTCTTTGCATATGTGTTCATTTATGTTGAATCTAAGGTGTTCTGATTGATTCAGAGTTCAAATTTGTGTTAAGTTCATGTGTTCTTGTTTAGTTTAGAATAATCTCTCTTATTTCTACACCACGACTGAGAGTGGTAGCGTGACCGGTGACTTCCCTTCTGTTCTATTCTCAGATACATGTGGGGTTGTGGAATGATTTTTACGAGAATTGTTTCTTTAATGCGAGTAAATCGCCTTTTGCCGATATGTAGTGTTACAATGCCCTATGGGAATTTTTTGTCACATGGCCTAACCCTCGCTCAAACTGGACTTAAAAGGGAGAGTGACAACAACAGAATAAAACGTGAGCTGGCGCAGATGGCTGCAGCGAAGTTGCTTCCCAATGAGTCTTATGCTATAGCAAACGTTGGCATGCTAGCTCATTAGCTCAGGTTACCTACTGCAACTTTAACCAAGGACCTTCTTTCATACATCTAACTAAAAAACTTTTGCAAAAATATCATTGCCTTCAAGAGGAGGGAACCAGAAATGCAACAAAGCCATTCCATTTCTGTTTCCAGGACTCAGCCTTGCATCATTCTATACAAAAGCTCTTTAAAAGCAACAATATATAGGAATTCATTTCGGTGCAATTTGGTGCCTTCAAAACATGCAGGTACTTTTTCCACGTGTCAAACATCCAGCAAGAGCCACAAGACATGACATGTAACTTACTGAGCAGCTACTTGCTATTCAACAAGTAAGTGCAGTTTTGTGTCCTTCTGCAGCCTTTTGGTTAGTGTAGCTGTCCCCAAGAACTTCACACCAGTCTTTCATAAGTCTTGCATCCTTAGTAATGGCTGTTGAGTCCAGTTACATTGCTCACTCACTAGGCTCTGGTTCCCATTCCACCATTTTAAGGTTAAAAAAACTTACTGGGCAACACTTAGGATACAGTTGAAGTGAAAAAAAAAATGCAGATGCGCACAAGTGCGTCCAGTGTGGTCGTTCTCCCTCTCTCTTTTTGTTTTTTAACTGTTAGACATTTAGGGCTGCCTGCACATAGACTTTTTTAAGACATCCAGTTTTGCTAAGACTCAAAGTTTTACTTACAGTATTACTGCAAGTCTGACAATCTCTCAGAGTTGATGCATTATTCATCTTTAATTATTACTTACAAATATTAAGATTATAAAATCCTCTTTGCCCAGGTTGGGTGAAAAAAACTGGACACATTGGTACTGCTAGCAGTTTCTTCATGTTAATTACAGTTTTAGTAGTGCATCAGGTCTCTTTAGCTTCACCCATATTTTTCAGTGCATCACTGATATCTGTGTTCAGGAATGTACCATAACCAACCAAGTTCAGTAATATTAGCTGGAAACTGGTCTAGAGTGCTCTACTTAGGTCATAACTAGGCTATAAATTCCACTTAACTGCAGCATGATGGCATTAAAGTGGAATTATATGAAAAAGGGTAGTGCCCTCTCTTACTTATGAATGTATAAAGAAAACCTCTGTACCTTGTTTTATGATGGTGCCCCATACATTCCTAGAAGTTGAACACTAAGAGCATACTCTGAAAAAGGCCTTGGAGCATGCAGACTAGTGTCCACTGGCAGACTCAGAGGAGGGGCTGAGGGGGCAATCGCTCCCCTTGATGCTCTAAAGTTAGAAATAACGTTGTGAAAGTGCCCTCTTGAAAGCCCCTATGGTGATAAAACATGATGAAGTGCCCTCTAGGTTGCCCTTCCAGTGGACAAAATGTGGTAATGTGCTTTCTAGGGTTCCTTTCCATTTGTTAAAACATGGTAAAGTGCCTCATAGGATGCCCTACAATTGGACAAAAAGTGGTAAAGAGCCCTTTAGGGTGTCTTAAAAGTGGACAAAATTAGGTAAAATGCCCTCTAGGGTTCCTTTCCATTTGTTAAAACTTGGTAATGGGTTCTCTGGGATGCCATTCCGGTGAACAAAATGCAAGAAAGTGCCCAACGACTTTTTGCGCTGGTGTCCTGTGGCATACAAGTGCCCTTTTAACTATTTTTGCTCCCCTCAAACATCCTGAGTCAGTCACTGCTAGTGTCATTTTGGCATCGGGTCAGTTGGAAGCACTCATGGCTGAAATTTCCCCTGGCTGAGGCAGCTAACTTCCCGTTGGGTCCCTGCACACATGAATGTCATAAAGTGATTTAATGATAATAGATACATAATTGCCACACTTTCCAGACCTTATCAGACCTAGTGGGTTAAAAATAACAATTTAAAGACTCACTTCGACCTGACTGTGACACCTTTATAACAGTATATGGTAAAAAGTCTTTTAAAAAGCCAGTGTGCTTCACATGAGACTGCAGTACCAACAATGGCCACAGTACCAAAATTCCAAAGCTGCTTGTCAAATGAGTAACATCCTCAGAGACTGAAAGTGCATTCTGTTCTTCATTTGGAAAAACTATACTATCTTGCAACAAGTGAATTCAGAGCTGAGTTCCTCAGACCAAACCAAACATTTTTCACTTCTACAAAACCATCATCCTCAAATGTCTGTCCAATAGCTGCAAAGGCAACAGATGGTCTTGAACAGATTTACATGGCACAATCTGGTCTTTCTCCTGCCTTTGGGATGTGCTTAAATAATTTTTGTCCCCTACATTTTTCAAAACATTGTAATGCCCATAAAATGAGTCATTCTGACCAGATGCTTGCTGTGGCACTAAAGCAAGGACCAGGTTGCTAACTGCAAAACAGCAGTCAATGGCCTTCCACATGAGGTGAGCCTCAATATGTTTCTGGACTTGCTGAAAAGAATCCTCTGCAACCTTGCAAGCAGAAAACAACCTTTAAACTCAGCAACATAGTGCAGCATAGTTACAGCTGACTTTGTTTGAATAAATGGTTCCCATAACAGTTTAAGGAGAACCTTAGCCCTTTGGCCAAAAACTGTTTAGAAAGGGTAAATTCCACAGATTCATACACAGAATCTCTCATTGCAAGCAATGCAACATCCCAATTAGCAGAAAACTCTAACCTACAAAATGCCGAATGACACTGCCCTACTGCCACATTCCAACACAAAACGTAAACTTTATATTAATGTGACAATGCAACGCCTGTGTGAAAGCTACCTAAACATAATGTCAGCCTACTCACTGCTAACCACCATAACAGCCCCTCGCACACTTAGAAAAGCTAACAGCCAAGTGAACTGACCACATACAACCAGCAACAGACTTGATACACAACATAGCCTCCCTCTGAACCACACTATTGTTCATATCTTGAACGAGCATACCAACTATTACCTTGCTACACAAATCTAGATCCTAACTCTATAGTTGACAAGCCCATAACATAGCATTTCTCCCTGTGAGTTGGATTGGATTTGAAAATGCAACCTAATTTTCCCTAGGTAAACATAACTATTCCTATTTACAAGCTTAGCACCTCCCAGTACACTGTCTTGAATCTCAAGACTAGCTTGTCCAGATTAGAGGCTGACATTTTTGGGGGATTCCTGTGGGTCACGTGATTCCCGTGGGATTCCTGTGGGATGGGAGTCAATTTTACTATTCATCACACGATTGGAACCAGAAAGAAAAAAGTCAATGGGAGTGGGCAGGACCTGGAATCATAATGACACCGGGTCACTTTTATATATAAGCTAGTGCCTTCAACCATAAAAATACATATACAATATATGAAGAAACCCTACTGTCTTTATTTTTAAGATAGCAGTGGCCATTTGGTTGTCTTTTGTATTTCTTTTTTTCTCTATCATCTCTCTGCTCTCTCTCTGCCCATCATGAATCTTTGGTGCAAAGTAGACTTAAAAGAGAGAACAACAACAAACTTAGTAAAACGTGAGCACGAGCAAAATGATGGAGGGGATGGTGCAGCGGAGTTGCTTCCTAAGGAGTCTCATTTTACAGCTAGCTTGATTTTCAAATGTTGCCTACCTCAGCTTTAAGTCCTGTGCTGCAGTTTGTTTGGGTTTTTTTAGGGGGGTTGGGTGATGGAGGTCCTGAGGTAACGTGCAAGTAACCCAAGGTGACTTGCACACACCACAGGTTTCTTGCACAGCCACGACATGATGACATATTATTTTCTTCATTTCTGAAGCATAACTACGCTATGTCCAAGGCGCAATGTGTCACTACGCCCATACTAGGTCCTCTGTATTTTCGCCCACCATGACAATGTCTCTATTGTATAGTGAATATGAATGGTCACAACATGTAGATGGAGCGCGTTGAAGATTTTTGGATGTGTTTTAGAGGGCTGAAGACTGCGGTAAAGGCTTCTCCCTGTCACTTCTATTGAACATCCTCTTTCCTCTAGTGTTTATTATAGTGTTGTATCTACCAAGACAACAAGCGTTACCAATTGCTCTTCCAGAGTTATTGTGCAAATAATTCTTGTTGTGATGGACAATACAGTTAAATTTCCTCTGACTGTATATGAAGCACAGTATGACAGCTTTTGTAGTTTTTATTGTTTTTAACCTTGTGCACTTAAATTTCCCACATTTTAGGAGTCGCAAAATGGTTAACATGTAAAAAACAGCCACACGTATTTGTGTGTTTCTAATACAGTGCAATGTATAAAATAAGACATTAGCATTTATACCATGAATATAATTATCCTTACCTTTAATTATTTTGTGCATGTCCTTGTAAAGGAAGAGCAGTATGGGTTGGTCTGCTTGATACATGGTGAGAAAGGCAATAGGTGTTGCAATGCTGTCAAACATCACCACTTCCACTGTGAAGTGAGGATCAGCATAGTGGAACGTTACCTTCGTGTAGTGTTTAACATGCAGTCAGAGCAGCAATCCTCTTTTGATAGACATTGTCAATCAGCTCCTGCTTGCTAAACTGAAGCATGGCTGTACTACATGTAGCTGCTGACATAAAATCCTTATGACAGGAAGGGCAATTGCGTATCAGCCAGTACAGGTCAGAGAGTCCATGTGCGACTTGTCGTCCAGTAAAATGGAACTCAGGACGCATTGAGCAGAATGTGCAATCCAAAGGGACCGATGTTGAGAAGAAGATCAATCTGCTCATCTCTGGAGTATTTCAAAGACTTTCCAATTCACATTTGGTCCATCCATAAAGATTTGGACAAGATTTGTGATTCTGATCGCTGAAATTAAGTCCTAATGTTTTTCATCAATATCTTGAGCTACTGAATCACTCACAACTTCAGTGCTGATGTACTCAGTCTTCGCCCCAGGCCCAACCCATGGCCTAACATGACTTCTTCTTCCCATACTTAACTGTTTAGCAGTAAGATAATGGTTCAGGCTTTCATCAAATAAAATGATATACAATCTTTGCTTCCATACTTTTGACATAATCAGTTTCTTAATTAAAGGAGCCAGTCCATAAGAGTAAAAGTACAAAGGAGCACTTGAGTTTACTGCACGCAATTCTAGCAGCTATCTGGCTACAATTAGCCACCATTAGCGCCTACACTGCTTGGCTCAGGCTTGGTTTCTGGACACTGCACCCAAATTGGTCCCTTGTTTGATGGTGGACAAGAGACAAGCATTGCAGCCGGCAGCGGGTGTCATGTTGGTCAATGGGATGAAAAAAAAAGGAACTGATAGGGTTAAAAGTTGATTCACACAGCAGCAGTCTGGTGCTTAGCTTCTTTAGCAGAGCTTGTTTGTGCTGCTTCTTCCCTGTTTGAGAAGTTAAACGTTTTGTTTTGTAGGCCTAGTCCAAATTTTGAACAATAAGGTCATGGTCTTTATCCAGCCATTCCTTATAATTGACCAAGTGACTTAAGGCATTGTTATAATGGCAACTTCCTGTTGTTGCTTGACTTTACATTGTGAAAGTACAAACTGCAACTCGGGGTGAAGCCTGACTTGACCCCACACATAGAACAACATAACGTCAAGTGACATGACTGATCTGTCAGATCTGGCTACTTAACTATATAATAGATTTTTTTTAGTTGATCTTAACTGAAGGTATTTGTGAAGCAATTTCCTTTCCTTTTTCCATTTTCTCCCAAAACATTTCTAGGCCTGGAAATTGCTATTTTTAAATTCCATCATTTTCCAAGGTTTTAATAGGTGTTCAAACCCTGCTGATATTGAGGTTACAGGCTGAGTGAGTGTGTATGATACTTTTTTTTCCAAGCTGAAGCAAGTTCATCAACTCCCACAAGGGAGGCAGTTATCACTAGTTCTTTTACATCAGTGGACCTTTTTTGCTCTTTTGCTGGAGGAACAAAAAATTCTGAGAGCTACTGGGTCTGATTAAGTTAGAAGGCTGTTCTATATTCACACAACTTTTTTGTGCACGCTGATAAACTCAGTGATCCATCTATAACCCAGTAATCTGCACACTCTGATGTAAAAGCATAGTAAACCTGATGGGTGTGATAGTCCACCAATTAATGAATGATGATGACAAAGATGAAGTAGCCTAATTGTTTAGTCCCATACCATTTTGACGATCTTAATTATCCATCACCAGTATATTAAAATACAGGTTTGAGTAGACCTATGTGTGTTTTTCTTTTCAAGGTCATGTGTTTCTTTCTTCATGTGAGCCAGCACTTCTGGGCTCCTTCAGTCAAGGGGGTTTAGAGCAAGACCAGCACAAGAGGTGGCGCCATTTTGTAGCAAGTCTTAACCACAAAATGGCTGTTTGAAACCTATTAACCCTTTAGAGACCAACCACATCTAGTCCAGTCGACCAGTTCGTATGAACGAGTTCCCCGACAACTGTGAACACAGACGTTCAACATCACAGGAGTGGTCCTGAAGCTGCACATGGGGTCACTGAAGCACCTCTGAGGACTTCAATGATCAGCCTGGTTGTCATCAGCACAAGTTGTACTGCCTGTCTCCCACGGCACGTCGGGGGTGCAGGAGCAGCTGCTGCAGCAAGGAGGCAACCACGGTGCAGTCGCCCGGAAGGACTCGTGCTACCGCCCCGCCAGGCTCGGCAGTGACAGCCATAGAACAGAGAGGGGCGGGCTCTGTCGGATTCCCGTCACCCTCTTATTGGTTGTGAGCAGGCAGTTGTATAACGTACGCAGAATTTCGGGCACAATGTGTGAAAATGCGCAAATAAAGAAAATGGAGGCTGGTCGGAATCGAGCGCCACTGTCCACAGGCGAACAAGCCGTGTAACGGTAACCATCGTCGTGCGGGAAATACTACGTCTTTTGGACTAAACGACCATCATCAACTCACGGTGGAGAAAGAAAAAAGGTCCCCTGACTATATTTCCCAAAAAAGACGGAAGCCATCGCCAAGGACGAGAGTCTTTCTCCGTATAGCTTCTAACAAAGAAAGCCGAGATGTGATGTCTTCCAACGGAGTCCGTTAAGGAATAATTAAAACACGGACAATGTGACGTTAACGTTGAAATCTGATGGTGGAGCACGCGGGAGCAACGCGGAGCACTGATCTGGTAAGTGGTCCTGCTCAAGTAGCAGTAGCAGCCATTAACCTAGCTGTTCTGTATCGGTGCTAGCGTGCACTGTGCTGGTAAGTACGATAGCTAGCTAGCTTAACCCAAAACATCAACTAACGTCAATATAAAATAATTTAACACGTGACAAGAGTCACTACCCGCCGTCCTGTCTGCTGTCCTGCGTCTAGGCTGACTAAAAGTACATCATGCCATAATAACACAGTCGAGAGCACAGCAACACACAGCTCTCAGGTATCATAACTTGTAGTTTCTCATTAAAAACTATAACATGGAATGTTTTAAAATGCTCATCTCTGTTATGTAACGTTACCTGGCATGTGGCAGTTCTGTTGTTGTGTGACTTTGATTAGTTGCTTTTAAGGATGCACAGTAAATGAAATCCAGTGTTTTCCCCTACAATCTCGGTTAAGTTATCTTGAGTTAAGCATCTTTGTCATCAGCTTACTAGTCCCCATTTCTGTTGTGAAGTAGTAAATATGTTGCATGAGAAAACTATTTCTGGAAAATAACCAAGTATGTCCACCTCTGACAGAGGTCTGCATTCCAGGTAGCTCAGCAGATAGAGATGAACTGTTAAAAAGAAAAGAAAAAATAAATAAATGAATTCAAAACTAAACTAAACTCTCCCCGTAGAAGGGGACTTCCACCAACTTAGCGAAAACATAACTTTTGTCATTGTTTTGTTTTTTTGTTTTTTTTTACTGCCTATGAAAAGGTGAAGATAAAAGATTTTCAGCTCAAACATTGAGATAAACAGCACTAAAGTTCCCTGTCATTTATATGCCATTAACTTATGAAAGAGAAGCACTGTCAATCCCTGACCATATTAGTAGTGGCCAGAATGTATGGTTTGACATTACACTTGTGTAATCAAATGTAATCTAGTATAACAGCTGCCCCAAAATCTAGCTTTTATAACTCTTAACCACTTGAATCCTTGAATGTGTCACCAGGTACTTTTTTCACATGCAAGAAATTTGTCTTGGAGTTAATAGCAAGTTCAAAAAACACACACACACATAAAGGCATAAAATATATGTATATATATATATATATAAACAGACATCATCTCAATAACCATAATTAGAAAATTTAACACAAAATGTAAAAAAAAATAAATTAAATTCCATACTTAGAATATGCCAGTGATTGAAATGAAAAAGCCAAAGTTTTGTGCAGGAATATACAGTTGGCAGTATGTTGTGTAAGAATTTCAACAGTACAAGATTTTAAAAAAGATGTAATGTAAAGCAGATGTATATTATGTTATGACAACACAACCCATCAGACTGCATATTCCTTAAGTTTGGTGTACAATGTGGCATTTATGGCTGTCCCTGATGAAAGATGACTAAACATGGCAATGTTTTTGTTGGTAGCTCCAAAATGATGTTCCTACATCACACAGTGAGAAAGGTTTATAGACAGCTATTGTCCTGGTCTTGCAACCAAAGGTGGCTTGAGAAAAAATTGTGACAGTGTCAGAAATTTAGAGTGACCATCTCACAATATGATGCCTGCTACAACCCACGACTCCTAGCCAACCAATAGAAATGCAGTATGACATGACGCATTGATAAATGCAACGCCAGCGCTGAACCCAAACAGAGAGGGCTAGCATGCTAATAAGTACCCTCTTCAAGCTCTCTTTGCAAAGTTGGCTTCTCCAGTTGGCCTTGTTTTCCTAGCAGTGTACACATCCATATTCTCCTCCTCTTTATCTTATTGTGCTTTTTTCCCCCCAACACAAATGCCACGATTGCAAGGGCTCAGTTCTCTTGAAGCGTAATTGTTTTTCTCTACCACTAATATTGCTTAGATGGATGATGCACACTGACAGTGTATTGACTTGCATCGTAGCCTGCAATTTTGTAAGGTGTTATTGTTGCACTGTCTGCATGCATCTAACGATGTCATAGCTCATATTCTTCTCCCATTTGGGGTCCTGTGTGATAATGGTGCGTAGGAAGCAGAAGTACTGGGCGTTTCCTGATGTCCACAACAATCACCACTGTCTGTAGAGTGTTAAGCTCCAAGTTGTTCTGTCTGCACAGGGTCACCAGATGATCAATGTCCCACCTGTAAGTGGGCTCATCCTTTCGAGAGATGAGTCCAGTCTGGGTAGTCTGGGCTGTAGAGGGTTGAGAAGGAAGTCTACGGTGACTTTGAACACAAGTCGCTCCAAAGACTCAGGGCACACTCACACTTGGCCCAGTTGCCCCGTACCGTGCTGAAGCACAATTGTCCCCCCTCCCCTCTCTCCCACTGCCCTGCACTCACATTGTTCCACTCTAACCAGGCCTTAGCACGCTTGAGCTACCTGATCTGTGGAATGCAACCTGTCTTTCAAATATTGAAATGTAATCTTTTCATACATTGTTCAGTTGTTCTCTGGTATCCACATTCTAAAAGACAGTTGCAGATTTTTCCCCTGCTCTTTATCTGGACTCCGTATGCTGTTGTCTGCCTGAATTGAAGGTGAATCCTCCAGAAACAGTCACAGCGAAGTCGGCACTCTGTGTCTGTGCTCGTGCATGTGCAACCGCGCTGTGCCGAAGCCCACCTTTTCCAATCGTACCAGGGCCAACAAAGCATGTTTTCCTTTGGCAGGGTATGTAGCACTCACACAAGTCAAACAAACTTGACTTTGGGGGTCTAATGTGCTTTGGCACTGTACAGATTGCCTAATGTGAGTGCGTCCTTAATTGGTTTGGGGGAGGGGTCTGTAGTCGCTGAAGTTGGGGTGGTCAGTTTGCCTTTGGTGTCATTGTGCTAAAATACCATAATAATCTCTCAGCATATTTTAATTCAGATAATCTGAAAGAACACTACACTTCTGCACCCCTCCGTGGCTCTGTAGTCTGTATTCACGCTTGGCTCTGTATTCACACTGTTACAGGGCGTTTTGGCCAGTCGTGGTAATTTCAGAAAGCTAGAGTTCCTATTGGCTGCTCTATGCTGTGCTACTTAGTAGGTGAAGTCAGTAAGAGCTGATGGGCTGTTGAAACAAGTGATGTGCCTTACGCTCTAAAACTCGTTTCCGCTGAAATTAGTGTCTGCATTTGACACCGTCAGCCAGCTTGAGTTGCGCTGAGGGACCATTTTACTCCACTCCAAGCCTGCAACCATTTTGTCTTGTTATGAATCTTTGGTGCAAACTGGACTTGAAAGAGAGAGAGTGTCAATAAACAAAATAAAACATAAGTTAGAGTTAAAACAGGGAGGGGAGGGCGCAGCAAAGTTGTTTTCCAAAGAGTCTTGTGCTACAGCTAGCTTGATTTCCAAATGTTGCCCACCTCAGCTTTAAGTTCAGTGTTGCAGTTTGGGTGATGGAGGTTTGAATTAGACCCCTGCATGGCATTTCTACACTGGGTTGTTCAAGGTTCCTTTGAGCACTGGAGACAGCCGATAAGCACAGTGCCTCAGTGTGGATGGAGAAACGTGCAGGCCTGGGTTGGCTTGGCTCAGCTTGGCTCAGTTTGAATCAGCACGTCAGCCCAGCATGGGAGGGGTTTGTTTTTCCATTTAAAACAGTGCTCTCTGCATGGAGGCATGCCTTTTAATTCATGACATGCGTTTCCTACATCAGACAGGGTGAAACCAGTCCTGGCCTAAGCACAACATTATGTGAGAACACCACTTCTGACATTGACAATCCCTGTGTGAAAGGGCAGTACAAAACGATGTCTGGACCTGATTCTGTGAACATTGTCAGCAGTTCATTTGTGCATACCATCTTCTGTCCCTCCACCATAGCTCAGCAAAGAGAGTAACAGTTACTTGAAACAGGAGAGAATTTTGTTCAGTAACTTTGAAACATACCTCTTGATTTATAGACTTCATGACTTCAGCCTTGCTGTGTGCCGTGTGTGTCAAAGAATGTCATGATCCTCACATATCAACACCTGCTTTTCTTGGGATACAGACTTAATAAAACTCACAATTTTGAACATTGTATGTTGCACTTGCACTTTTTCTGTGGGGCCAAAGACTCCGCAAAAAAATTGTGATTTTTTTTTGTCCCCCCCTTTTCCGAATATTTATCCAGCTTTTAGTAGGGTTGTAGTGGTATATTGTTTCACTGATACTATTGGAATGAAAATTGAGTGCTATCATACCTGAACATTTGTGGTATTACATTTTCCTGTTTCAGTATCATTTAAAAATATTAAATATAACCACAAGTGTAATTAAATAACAGATAATTCTACCAAATAGGCCTGTGTGCAATTAAAGAATATGCAGGACATCATTTTTTGTGAAATTGTAATGAAGTGTTTTTCAGCCCCCCTCCCAAAAAACACATCTGTTTTCATTCCTATAAAGGTTCAGTGTATAGATTTTAGGGGGATCTTTTTGTAGAATATTGCAGAAATAGAATATAATATTTATAAGTACTTTTTCATTTGCGTACGTTATCCTTGAGAAAAGGAATTGTGTTTTCATTCCCTTAGAGTGATTCCCTTAGAAAGGTCCTCTTTTCCTTCTTATGTTGCACCGCCATGTTTCTACAGTAGTTCAGAACAGAAAAACCAAATACTAGGGATATCACAGTATCATCAATTTTGTAATATCACAATAACGAAAGATACAATTGTGGACATGTGACGGTATGAAACTGTAAATCTTTTGGGCAAAAAGTGTAGTGTTGTTTTAGCAGCAGTGGAGCAGAGCAGAAGGAATTAGGAACTCCAGAGACCATCTACCATTGCAGCTCTTTCCTCATCACACACCAAGGAAGGAATAAAACTAGAGCAGGGCTTGATACTAACATTTGCCTCGGACAAGTAAACTATGTGTTCGGGCGACTAACAAGTGGGCTTTAGTTTCCTATCGGCAAGTGAAAAACAAATCTGAAAGTAAACTTAATACAACATGAACTACCCTCTATATGACAAAGGCAGAGTTTTCTACAGCTCAGCTGCCTGCCTTGTCATTGTTTTTCAATGGGAGATGGCTGGGGACAAGAGTGGTCATTGTGATTAAAATGTGTTACGTCTGCTACTAGGGCTGGGTATTGCCAAGGACCTCACGTTTCAATTTAGTTTTGATTCTTTGGGTCTCGATTTCATGTGATATTAATCAATTTGCTTCGATACTGATTCAATAATATGTGTAGATGACAGAAATACCCAGATAGTTCAATTCAAACCAAGAGTCCCTTGGTTTCTTTGATGGGTGGGCATTGTCATCATTTTGTTTTTCCTGCTGCTCCTGTAACTCAACTGCCTCATGGTCTGCTGTATTTACTGGTGCACTCTGTTAAAAGAGTAAATGCATCACATTACTGAAGCATAGCTTTATAGGACAATAGTTATATTTGCTAAGATATCCCAACTAAAACATTCCATGTCTGTGCATACAGAATCAGTATCTTCATTTTATATGTATTTGGACTTAAGTAGTTCTCATCAGATCTGGATGCCTCAGTGATTTGATGAGTTATGGCCCCATCACAATCCTTATCAGACAGAAAAGGGAGGGCCTTAAAGCGGGGTCCAAAGTTGAGGCTTAGTAGAGTTTGTCCTTCAGGTCCACGTATCTTGAAATGTCATTATTTACATTGGAATAACAAATCTTTTTACCAAATCATGAAATTCTTTCATAAAACTACAAATACGTTTATTTTACTACATAAAGCAGACTTGGATGTATACAGTAAAAAATATTTTAAAAAAGGAGAAGAAGAAAAGAAAATATACATGAATAAAACAAACCTTACAGAATACTATAATGATATAAACAATAAGTGTTCATACCTTGTCTGGAGATGAGAGTGGCTGTCTTCATTGGCTTCAGAGCCTGTACAACATCCTCTGCTGCTGTGATGTCCACCTCTGTAAGAGTGCACTTTCCCTTGTTTTCATACTTAAGGAGCCAGTAGTGTGGCGAAGATAGCCGGTTGCTGCTCCAGGAATCTTTTGAGCATGTCCAGTGCGCTTTTCCAGTGTGTCACTATGTCAATCAATAGGTCACGCTATGGGAGGTCCAGCGATTTTTTTTCTTCTTCAGCACATGACAGACTAAAGTGTTTCAGTGAAAGAAACTTGAGATGTGCCTCACGCTGCTCAGAAACTGTATGACAGTTGGAATTTAAAGAGTAGCCTGCGAGGCCAAATTAATGGTATGCACCAAGCAGCCCACATGAAAAAGTACCAACAGACTTCCAGCACATAGCATGTTGGCAACATTGGTCATCAGTGACGATTGCAGATTCTTTCTTGTTTTACTCCTATTCATTTATTGCGTCTGTCAGTAAGTCCGCTATATTGCTTCCTGTGTGTCTTGCTTGCATAGCCATGGTCCGCAGAACATTTGATACTAATTCCCACTCATTAGAAATTAAATGGGAAGTGATAGTTACGCATGAGTCCGTCACTCTGGAAGTCCAACCATCACACGTAAGTGCCACTCTCTGTGTTGACTTTAACCACTTGACGACGGCTTCTTTCACCTCCGCGTACAGCTTTGGAACGGTGACTTCTGCCATGCACTTTTGTGTTGATATGACACAGCGTGGTTCCAGTGTGTGTACCAGTTTCTGAAAGCCCTCATTTTCAATGACACTGTGTGGGTGTAGGTCCTTACAGCTGAAGATCACCACAGACTCTGTTACTCTTCTGTGCCCACACAGAGGTTGGTAGTTGTTTGCAGACAATTTCTCTCGTCGCATTTTTTTGTGATTTGCATGTTTTAACTTTAGCCACGGGTTACATAACCACTGCATGGTGTCAGCTCAAATGGTTCCATAGGTTTGTTGTAATTTAATAATTCTGACTCGCAACGCTTACACATGATACAACATCTATTGACTTCCTCTGTTCCAGTCTAACATTTTAATCCAAAATATATCATTGGCTATATATAATATAAAGTAGGCTTTTAATGTTGTAGGCACTGACTTTACCAAACTACTACCCGCTGCTGTCGCCATTTTGTTGATTAAACAGCATACAGGATCTGTATAAGGTGGCACCCACAATGCCCACACAGGAATGGGGCTTCATTCATAGAGAAATGATCAATTTCAGGATTTTCTGAATCAATATTGAATTGGGAAAACA
>JAQFJA010065253.1:0-14765 GCA_029874485.1 Naso brachycentron | reverse complement strand
CAAACCTTTATTTAAAAAACAGTTTAGTTTGGTTAAAGCTGGTTTGCCCTTTATTCCCAATAAGGAAAACGATTCTGTTTGAAATAAAAACAATGAATTTGCAATAATTCCAGAATAAATAATTTATTGTTTATTTACTGGCATTCCTGCAGCATTTATTTTGGATCTATAAGTGGTCTATAAACAGATGCTGCTGTAGAATTTTTTAAATTCGTATTTATTTAAGAAAGCAACCTAGAGGTGAATTGAGTGTTTATTGTAATGTGGAGTGCAGTATGTTGTTTGTTGCATGCTTACAGAGACGGTGATCCCTTTCTGCTCCATTCAAAGGAGACAATTCAAGAAATAAGAACACACAAAAATGAGTTTCAAATAAACCAAGTTATAAGTCGGCTGACAGAAACTCGAATTTTGTGCTGTAGTACACATTCGTGGCTCCATGCAGGATTTTATGCAGAATGCACGAAAAGGGTTCATACCACAGCAACAAACGTTCATTTTAAATGCACAAAGGCAACAGAAGTTTTCAGTGGAACAAGTCTGCGAGAAAACTCAAGCAGTGTTACCAGCTGCTGCAAAAATCCACTGAAAAATGCAGAAACTTGTTAGATAACCATGTACAATAGGTGCCTGAATTTCCCTTCAAGAACTAATGTTTGATTCACAGAAACCGCTGATACAGATTCACAGAAACTGCTGAGGAGTCGCTCTGTGTCCTGCTGTGTCCTCCAGCACTTTCTTACCTTGTTAATACAGAGATGTAAAGACAGAGCTGGAATTTCATCAGTGTTGATCCAAGAACATTTTTCTTATCCCTCCTCCTCGTCTGACCTTTGTTATTTTAATGAGTACAACTACACCTGAAGAAATTTACTGTTTTCATGTTTACTCTTTACTATACCATATACCTAGAATAATCTCAACCAAACCTGGCTGATCCACTGCCTGACATGTTCTAAGTTAGCTCTTGCCCTTCACAAATCCATTGCATGGGCATATTGACCCAAAACTCAGCATTCTGCTGCATCACTTCACAGAGGATGTTAAAGAGTGCTGCATGCAGCACAATGAAACAGACTCTTGCATAATGCATTCTGAAGCTCCAGGAGCCCAGAAACCAGGTCATCACAGGTTGTTCAAGAAAAGCAAGTTGTAGTAAAGATGTGGATGCAGCTGCAAGAAGTTCTGAAGCAAAAAGAAAGCAGGAACATACGAATATTTTCCATGAAATCCCACAAATCGAAGGTGTTGACTTTGCCAGATTAATAAGGTAGATGTGCACTAAAGCTGCCACCAAATCTTTTTCTCTGGGAGTGTTTGTTGCATTTAAATGTGGTTCTGTTTGCGATGCTCACAAAATGAATGATCACCAGTTGTATTCACAATTTTGGAGAGAAAAATATCAAAAAGCTCAAAAGTGATGACATATGTTGCTGATATTTTAAGAAATGGAGTAGTCATGTATTACATTATCCCCTCAAGTAGCTAGCTAAACTGTTAGCTTTGGTGCCTTCAAGACGCTAACATCAATATTTGCAAATGTCGCTCAGCAACGGTGACTTAACTCCTTGAATGCCAAGGATATCATGCACATGATCCCCCATCTTTTAGACACATGTTCAATTAGAAGGCAGCATTTCCTGAATACTGAAACCAAACATGGACAACGCACTTTGCTTGTGAGGAAACCAGGGATGTTGAAAAGTCAGTCAGAGCTGGGCGTGCTGTCAGTCAGTCAGTCTATTTAATGACATTACACTAAACTCTACGTGACAACAACAGCAAGAATCAATGAATGAGAGACGAGAGGAGAGGACGAGGAACTGAATAAATACAGAAACACAAATGCCTAGCTAGATCAATCTAGTGTACTGCTCGCAGTCACAGTTACTTAGAACATTTCCAATAACTCCAGAACACTGAAAAGAAGTCAAAATTTATTTTTTAAAAAAAGGTTTTTGTTATCAACAAATATTCTGCGTCAGATGGCTGCTTCTTACCTGTGTAAAAGAAATTCTGTCCCTCTGTGGAGACATAATCACAAGCGGAAAAGACAAATCTGAACAGTTTATGCACATTTTGAAAATAAGCAAATAAAAAACAAAAATCTTTATTGTCTCTGCTCACAGTCTTGAACTCACTCAATGCACTCTAAAAAATAAGTGGGAAACTCCTTAGACCTGTGTTTACCCTGCATTACACCATTGGCTAAAGGTAGAGATAAAGCAGCTTTATTGTCATCATACAATGAATTGTACAATGAAATTGCGAGGTGAGAGTGCAGGGGTACTACTGAGCCACTGCGACTGAGTGCGCCGCCACACTGGGCCGACCTAACCTATTGTGTATGTGCAACATCATGTTATGATGGTGGGAGGAAACCCACGCAGACACAGGGAGAACATGCATACTCCTCACAGAAAGGTCCTACCCAAGCCAGGGTTTCAAACCCAGGACCAGAACGCTTGAGCGGAGCGCGAGCAGGACGAATCACCGCTCACAGCTCGTGGAGTTGTCCATTATGTGCTCTCCAGTGCTCAACACCTCTCCACACTGCTCTGCTCCATCCCGTTGTCCCCTCAACAAAAAAGAAAGAAAGAAAGAACGAAAAAATCTCTACCACATAAACCCGACATTTGTGTTTCAGGTCACAGCCTTTAAATCTAATCATACTTTAGAGAAAAAACAAACAAACACCAGGCTGCGTGTAGTCATACAGGCAAGCCACGCGCACTCGGGGAGATCTAAACAAGATGTGAGCTGCACCGGAGCAAAGTTCTGCTTCAGACTGTTAAAAAATCAGCTCACAGCTCCACCTAAAATCTTTCACGCACCGCTCACTCCTGCTCTGCTCACATGCTCTGCCCAGGACCCACATGGCGTTAGACAAGTGGACCTGGATTTGAACCATGGACCTTCTTGCTGTGATGCAACAGTGCTGACCACTAAGGCTGGCCACACACTAATGGATTTTAGGCCCGATTTCATGCCCGATTTGCACCCACACACAGTCGGGGGTGGCCTGAATCCAGGCTTGACCAGTTTGTGGAATTATGGCAACTATGCGAATGCCGTCTCATGCAAGACAAACCACAATAGGGCTGACAGGGAAAGGCGAGGGCAGAAACTGGTGGTGTGGGACGTAACAGGTAAGTGAATGGGCTAATGCTAACAACTTCTAGCATCAACTGTTAACGTTATCATTATTTTTACTGTGAGATCACGTGTCTGAGGAATCGCCACTGTGAAATCGCAGGTGTGTGGTCTCGCAGTCTGGCTGAATCATCTAGTGTGTGCGTTCTGAGGATTGAAATTGTCCTTATATCTGTTGTCTCCTACGTTTTAAAAATTAGTTAAGATCTGAAAATTCACCAGTGTGTGGCCAGCCTCAGACACTGTGCTGCCCACTGGCTGTTAGGTCATCCATCCTTTTTTCCATTTCCCGGGATTTCATTTTTAGCTGCTTCACACCTTTTCTTTTCCCCACAGAGCATTGTCCACTAACTCTTTGAAGCCTTTCCTTCATGCTTGTATTTCTTTTCCTTTCTATTAACACACTTAATATAATTTTTTCTATAGCTTGACAGCCCTGCAGGAGAGTTATCCTCAGTCAGGCAGTGTGCAGGCATCTGACGGACAGTGACTGACTGCTAACTAAGGCGAGGGTAGCGGTTGTTAATCACAGACGAAGGAAAAAGGAAATTACATTCATTAGCGCAGTAGGAGTATGACACTTCTTAGTCATGCTACAACAGTAATTAATCTTCTAGGGCATGAAAAGGATTCAAAGCTGGACGTTCTAATGGAGCATTTAGTAAACTGTATTTATTTAACACTATGTTTAATGTCTCAAAGCAAATTGAGCTAAGCCAGAACAGAAAGATGTGAACCTCACGGTTAGCAGGGGTGCAAGCTGATCCGTGAGCAAAGCAACGTACAGGACACATATCCTGTGTCTGCGTCGCGTCTACATCAGCAGCACGTCTGTTTATTTTTTGGGCACCCATTAAAACAGATTAGAGCAGCCACACAGTAAGCGAGAAACGAATGTCGGATGCACATCAGCAGCAACGCTACACTTCAGCTCAGGAGGCTCGCTGACTTTTTTCGGGAGGTTCTCTGCTAAAATAGACGGAGATATGCCCTGTTGCCAGTCATACTGACATCATACCAGCAATATTCACGGTATTTTCAACATTTCCAGTGTGTCTTTCAAAATAAAACCTCTCACAAGCATATATGTGCAAATAATCCCTTCATTTAAAGGGGTCATATAATGTTTTTCCATCTCCTTTAGCCTATAAATGATGCTGCAAAGTCAGATTCCTGTTTCAAATGAAGTATGAAATAATGAGGTCAGGATATGTAGCAGGAATCCCTGTGGATAGTTTCTAATGCCTCTAAACACTCCATTCACATCAGGTTTTCTTAAAATCTCAGACCACTAGTGTGTCACAGTGTGCTGGGCTTCCCTATAGGTTCATCTGGAAGGTGTGTGTTTGAACTGGCCAATCAGAGCAGAGTAAGCCTTTAGAGGCGGGGCAGGAGCTACAACAGAGCGTCTCAGGCAGAGGCAAAAATCCTGAAACAAACAGGGCTGCTGCTGTCGGCTGTATGAGAGAACAGATGAGCTTTTGAGCATCAAAGCATGTCAACCTGCTCTAGTAGTAACCAAGAATAAAATGTGAACCCAAAAAACAAGCATAACATGGCCTCCTTAAAGATTGTGAAGCATTTGAAGGATCTTGATGTGTATAACAGATCATACTTTAACATGGTTCTGGCTTATTTCAGGATAAATGACAGTCAAATCACAGACCCCATGTAGTGAAGTTTAGTTTTGCTTTTTAATTACGATTGATCAGCTTTGGCTGACGACATGGAGTGCATCGCACCAGCCTGGAGTGGAGACACACCTGCAGCGTCTGAACAGGAACAGAACAAGTAACCTTCTCCGGTCAATATAATGATATTAAAAGCAACAAATAACTTGCTTTATCGACTTTCATCAGTTTAGAATATAATGAATTGTAAAGTATCGTTTCCATGAGGCTGTTCAGTCAGACTGCGCTATAGAGGTAGACGCAAGATGTGTGTCCCAGGTGTAAGAGTTGAGAGGGGAAAGATGACATGATGGGAAAATCTAAACGAGAAAACAAAAAGTGGGTGAGTGTGTCTCATTTTCACTGAGCAGTTCAGTATACTTTGGTACAGTGTGGTACTCTATAGAACAGTACCTCTTGATCCCTCTAGGTCTGACTTGGATTTCCACTATCGACGGTACCCTTGCCGGATATGCCGGATGCACAAGTTGTGATTCAGGAGCACACCCTAAGGGCGCTCGACCACTTTTTTTTCCAAGTGAATTAATTTCACCCACCTAAGCTAGTAGAAATTCATGCACATTTTATAAAGTGTTTGAGATTCAGTCTTTACCTAAGCGTATGTAAATATTCAAAAAAGGCAAAAGGAAATGAATTATTTACGATGTTAAGACATTTCACTACCGTGCATGTTCGATAGGTATGTGTGACAAAAAAATCCTCTTCAGGTTATCGTATTGGCATTTAAAGTGGATTGATTCATTCATGATGTAACTCATGCTTTGAACAACATGCAAGAATACACCGTAAAAGATGTATCTCACAGCACAGTGAATGAAATGTTTTTTTTAACCAGTAACGTTAAACTCATAGCGAGGAATCAATGTGAAAAGGCAAAGCATCCTTTCATTTTTGATTTTTTTTGCTTTGTTTTGTTTTAAATGCTACAGAAACATTATGGTCAGCTTTTAATCACAGAACAGATCATCGGTTCCTGGTTTAAACTTTCTCCGCGGAGTGCCAGCATAAGGAGCCGGGCTGCTACAGCCAGCCGACCTGCTGGTGTCATCCTCGAGCTGCAGCTTCTTGCAAGTCCAAAAACTTCTTGACAGATTTGCAAAAAAAAGCCTTATTTGGATAAACTGACTACATACTTTAAATCTACATGGCAACATTCTCACTTAAAAAATGCAGAAACGTCCTGAACTGTTATATTAACAGTTATACGACAACACCTAAAAACAGCTTTTTGCCTGCTTGTAGTCATCAGACTGCAGTGAGTGTGGCTCCGCCCTCTTGAGACTCTTTTGGATGCTTAGTTCGCCAATGAAAGGGTGACCAAGCATGGTATGGTTATTTGGTTCCCTTTGGTCAGAGGTGGGTAGTAAGGCATTACATTTGCTCTGTTACATTACCTTAAGTAACTTTTTGGATAAAATATACTAGTAAGAGTAGTTTTAATGCTACATACTTTTTTAACTTGAGTATATTTGTTTAGAAGAAACACTACTTTAATTGCAACTTTAGGCTACGTTCTGCTTGTTGCTTTCATTTTCTACTTTTTTTTTTTTTTTACTGTGCGTTCTGCTCTGTGCTGCAGAGAGAGAGAGGGAGAGAGAGAGAGAGAGCAGTGCTGGTCGAATAAGAATGAAGAGAGGCAGCGTTTTAGCAAAAAAGCAGGCAAATCAGAGGAACAAAGCATTATTTTCTGATTGCTTCACAGCAGTTTAGTTGCCTACAAACAAACCACTAGACTCCTGCACTGCTGTTTAATGAGTAACACACGAGCTGTTGCTGATAATGTATGTGCTGGTGTGTGAATTATACTTCTGCTAAAAATTTTGCTTTTTTTTAAGCTCCTGTCTGCAGGTTGTTTAGCAGGTCAGGCCACCAGGAAAACTCTCGGTGCTTCCAATAGCCAGTCAAGCCTTGGTACCTGCTCACCTATGACTACTGGGCCAGATATTTGGCATGCTTGATATCCTATGACACTCTGTCACTCTGTCTGTGAGCTTATGATTGTGTTCTTGAACAGTTCACGTGTGCCACCATCGTTCACAGAAGCGTGCTCTGATTTGCCTGGAGCATTTTGCCCATTATCTCCAAAAAAAAAGTCTCAAACTGTTTGAATTACAGACTACAAAAGTTTGAGAATGTATTGTACATTGTCCCGTACAGCTGTTTCTTATTTGCCTTAATTTCTGTTATTTTGTAAAGACTAAAGGGATATTTTTTGGCAATATCAATTTGCACATTGCTATTTAATATTTTGTCTATTCGATTACGTTCATGCTCTGATTATTGAAACAATAAATCAAGTTAGTCAGCAGTTACTCAGTACTTGAGTAAATACTTTCTTACTCTTACTCAAGTAATTACTTGGATGACTACTTTTGTACTTCTACTTGAGTTGTAATATTCTGAGGTAATAATATTTTTACCTGAGTACAAGTTTTGGCTACTCTACCCACCTCTGTCTTTGGTACCATTTTGACAGTGAAAATGCAAATAATTGCGTATCATACCATACCAAACCGAACTGTAATGCTCAGAGGAAACAGGGCTTTTGAGCAGAGGAATGGGGGATTTTGGTGAAATAATGAAGTATTTGGGATTACTGATGAGGAATGAAAAGACTGAGTGGCACAACTGAAGGACAAGAGAAAGAAAAGTCCACACACACACATACACACACACACACACACACAGTGTTCATGTCAATAGAGGCACCAGAATTTTACACAGTCTCATACACACGTCATCAAATGCTCTATCTGCTACTAACTCAGAGAAACACAAAGAAAGCACACACATGCTCTGTCTTTGGCTTGCAGACATTTACAACTGATCTGCTCAGTCTCTCTTATTAGTCTAAAAACAAACACGGCAGTCAAACACTTGTTGCCAGGCAACAGCAATGCTCACTTAATCAGTCGACTATGTAATTCAGAGAAAGTCAGGAAGCAGACAGGAAAAATATCTCAAATATCCTCTCACTGAGGAGAGGACAAGAGAGGAGAGGAGAGGAGAGGAGTGGAGAGGGTGAGGGGGGGAGGAGAGGAAAGGAGAGCCCTGTCTCAGCTACAGGGCAGGTAAAGAAACGTCAATCATTAGACCACCATCCGAAAGACACACACATTTACACACATACGCTCACCTCCCGGCATCAGAAAGCATCAGTGGAGAATGTGTGGATGTTGGATGAAAGCACGTCCAAACACATCTCTTAGCTAAATGCATGTACAAACTGTTTTTCTGTTGGTCACACACACACACACACACACACACACACACACAGGCAACAGCCTATGTAATGTTTTTTTAAACAAAAATTAGACTGAGGCCCCGCAAAGAAGATATAAATGAATTTGTGCAAACAGTCCCATAAAAGAAAAATGTTTGATCTCTACAATATGATGAAGGTCCTATAATAAGGGCCTCTCCCCTTCTCCTGCATCAGCCACTCTCTATGTGTTATGATTGCAGAGATGAAAGAAAAACAAGTCAGGAACAATTCACCATAGCTGCCAAAACGAACTTCTAATATCAAACACATATATCGTGTGCACAGGTACCAGGGGCATCTGGTGGCAGTTCTGTACATGTGTATTTAGGCTACATGTTGTTATAACTATGTTTCTGTGTCCTGGAGGAAGCATTCTGCCCACCTACAGGAAACAAATTTCTCCTTTGACAGAATAATGTCAGCACGCAAATCTCGTCTTAGGTAAAGATCAGTTCAGAGCTGATTCATGATTTTGTCAGACATCGTACAAACTCTTTAAGGGGGACATATTTTGCTCATTTTTTGGGTTCATATTTTATTCTAGGTTACCAGTAGAGCAGGTTTACATGTGTTGATTCTCAAAATACTCATACATGCTGCAGCAGCCCTATTTTTTCCAGGATTTTTGCATCCGTCTGAGACGCTCTGTTGTAGCTCCAGCCCCGCCTCTAAAGGCTTACTCTGTTCTGATTGGCCAGTTCAAACACACACCTTCCAGATGAACCTATAGAGAAGCCCAGCACACTGTGACACACTAGTGGGCTGAGATTTTTAAAAAAAACTTTTGAGAATGGAGCGTTCAGAGCCATTAGAAACAGCCCACGAGGATTACTGCTACATACCCTTACCTCATTATTTCATACTTTCACATCATTTAAAACAGCAATCAGACTTTGTAACACAGTTTATAGGTTGAAAGAGACAGAAAAGCATAATATGACCCCTTTAATATTTCAGAGATAATAGCATCAACATTAGTCCACAAGGGGTAAGCTTAATAGCATTCCAACATTGTATGCTTGGAAGAGGGAGACAGAGTGCCCTCAGATCAGACGGTGACGCTTGCATTTTCAGTTGTTCTGCTGTTGAGAAAACCACTTAATTTTATATCTTTTGCATTTTAAAAGCCTCTGAGCATTTCCTCTTCCACCACTGCAAGGCCCTGTAATCATCACTGCTGTTTGTTTCACACACTGTGTGATAGCAAACACACTTGCAGGCCCTGGTTTATGTAGTAAATAGATGGCAAAAAATGTGATGTCACACAATTTTCTTCATATCTTGATCAATATCAGTATTTCATAAAATCTCTAATTTAAAAGTGATGACAGTTTCAAGATTATCCTGATAATGCCTTAAACCTGAGGAAGGCAGATACCTTATTAGTTATACTTATTACATGGCTTTGTTGAATACTCGATTCTGATTGGTCAGTTATGACAGTGTAAGGTCTGCTATTTCCAAATAACAACTGCAAAAGCCCCAGGGAGGACAGACAGAGATGAACGACATCTCTGGAATATGATAGAAATGTCATATTCAGTATCCCCAGAGAAGTCCTCTTAACCTTGTCTCACTTCAGCATAAATCTTCAGTTTAACCTTAATTATAATCATATAATCACAGACAGGCCTATCTATGCAAGCAGTTGCAACCATAGAATCAGTCAGACTATTTTTTTAGCATAAGAAATTAAATCATCACCACCAAAACAAGCATGTTAGGACCGTGTACCACGGACAACAGATGTAAATTAGTGGCTATCTGGCTCGTTTACACTGCTGTTAGTAATGTTTATTAACCTGAATGTCCCTCTCAAATAAATGAATAAATGAATACATAAATAGATAGATAAATAAATAAGCTTTGCGCCGACTGTCCCATTGTTTTGCTATGGAGAGAGCGGCACCACCTGACTAAGCGGCACTGCTACCCTTGGTGTTGCGCACCGCTCAGCTTTCCCCCCCAACTGCTGCACTTAAAGTTCACGTTATTTGAACTTTGACCTAGTTTGCTGCTGACTTTTCAAAGTGCAACCAATGAGATTCCAGCTGTAGGTGGCCAGAGACGATCTGGAAGCAACACAGACAAGCAGACTAGGGAGAGAAAAATGGAAGAAAAAGTTGAACTCTGTTTCGTAGCGACGTGATAATGTTTCATGCACACAAACTCGTAATGGTCGATTTTTTCGTCGCTGTATAATTAGAATGATAAGTGCGAGAGGCTTTTTTTGAGACAAACTAGCAAACCAGCTCTTTTTCGTCCTCTCCCTTTTCTTCTGTTTCCCAGGGTGACAGCCAGTGTGACTGTTGCCTAGCAGCAGTGACTGGCTCCAAGCCTCCGCTGTGCCTGCTCTCTGCGCCCTACCTGGCAGTGAGCGAAGCGCAAAGTTCTTATCATAAGATAACGCCGCTTCGGGCTCCAGGGGGGCTTCCATGACACACAGCTCCTCTTTTTCTTCATCTTTCTCTCCATATGTTTATGGTCCATTAATGCCTGTTACTAACTGGATTGCTTTCCCGGAGTCATTCTTTTTTATCATCCCACAGATTCCCGTGGAGTGTAGCTGATCACAGCTGCGCCTCCTACTGTGGCTTATTATTACTCATTTATTATTAGTCAAACTTCTATCACAGTCATCATCATTATATTATTATTATCATTATTATTATTATTATTATTATTACTACCACCACCACACCACCATCTCCACCACCCAACACCCTTCTTTCTCTTGCATTTTCTCTTTCCCTCTCAACACAACTGGTGCCGTGAGATCACCGATGTGTGCTCAGCCATGGCAAAATTGCTTTGAATTGTTGGGTCCTTTTAAATTCAGTATATTCAATATATTTTAATCATAGAGTGTGGTGTAGAACTACTCTATTTGGGAAGTGTCTAGAGACAACTTTGTTGTGTTCTGGCACTACATAACACTGATTTAAATTGACTACCATGTTACTGACATTTGTTACCTTTTCTTTTATCAGTTTCCTCAGCCTCTGAGGATAACCCAAGGTCACTTTCAGCACTTTAACATAACAAGCTCTGTGTGTAGGTGTAAAACAAAACAAGTGTGGATCAAAAGGAGGCAGCAAGTTACTGCAGGCCGAATGCCCGAAGATGTTTGTGTTCCTGTTGAGCAGGTGTTTGATAAATTGATCACACTGTCTGCCTTTACTGTAAAAAAGTATTTACCAAACCTTAACTCCAGTAAACAATCCTAAAGTCGGTGTATTTCCTGTGCTGTGGGCTCTGCTCTGAAGTTACTCTGCTGTGTGTGATGAGCTGTCACGTTTTGGGTAGAGTGTGTTACTTGTGTCACCCCAGGTTCACTCAGTATTTTTCCTCTTTTCCAGAGGACGCCAACTTCCAACTTCCACATTTATCTCTGCTCTGCAATGGACTGTTTGATCTGTCCTTATTAAGTAAAAATGCCAAGGACTTGTCACTGTTATTGATGTATATTTTATCCCAACCTCATGAGACTTTTTTAATCACTCAGCCATGTTATCAAGTACTCTCAATTTGAGGATTGAAATCGGGTAGAAGTGCTGCTTGGACTCTTTAGTGATCACATCTGGGAAAGACTTATGCTGGCTGCAACACATCGGTCATTTTAAATGCATGTTGCCATGAACAATAACAGCATTTTATCTAGCGCTCATCCTACTTTGTGCCTTGCACCGTTAGAAGGAGACTTGCATTTTACATTTTTATTGAGACAATGCTCAATCAAGATTCACATTCAGATTCATTTTTACTCTTGACCACATCACTGTGGTATGGGATACAAACATTAAACATTAAAAATAATATATGTAGAACAATAGTAAACGACCAGGGTAGATTCACATCATAAGTTATTTAAAGAAAGGCAAAATATTATGAAGAAATGTATCTAGGTTGCATACTTTCTTTGGTTTAGAAGTGCTATCTTTAGTTTTAACAGAAGCAACAAGCCACTGACAAGATGAAATACCCTCAATTGGAACTTTTATCAGTGGTTCTCCAGGGCTGGCCATTCTTATTTAACTCTTAATTTAACTTAAAGTCTTGTTTTACATTTTAAATGGGCACTTGAAGTGGTCTATTTGTTTTATTTATTTATAGAGCAGAATATTTCTGACACTAAAATTATCCCAGGCTCACAGCTCAGTAAACATTAAGTCTAAATATTCATACACACATTCATGCAAACATGCTGGTTTTGTCAGCTTGACAGGACCAGTGGGAGGATGTAAAAGCTATAGGGATTCAGAGTGTGGGTGTTCTGCTGGATCATCCTGATCTGACCATGCATGTAAACATGCAGGCTTTGGTTTGAATCGAGCTGAGGACCTTCCAGCGACTCCTCCCTTAATGTAAGTCTGAACCCCTCAACAATAATAAACATGCCCAAAATAATACCAAAGGTTTTGAAGTGTCAGCAGCAGTGCCTCACTTCTAATGAATGAAATAATGATATATGTTCTCTTGTTCTATAAATAATAAAAATCACCCTGAACCCATATCTCAAGGGCAGAGAAAGAGAAATAATTTGTTTGAGTGTCTGAATTCCAAACATCAAGTAACACAGATAAAGGTAAAGCTGTTTAAACGAAAACAAAACTACCTTTATCATGATGCCAGTGGTGGATGGAGTACTAAAACTCTATACCAAAGACAGAGTACAACTACTCCAATACACCATGTCAATGTTTTTTTGAGAAATCTACTGAAGCAATAAATAGTACTAGCAGACGCAGTGTCAGGAGTAGGCCTACAAGGCCTGGGCCCACCCACTTTTTGACTGGCCCACCCAATCAAAATGTTGTGTCCTCCCCACACACACACACACATTTAAATACACAATTAAGACCAAAATATATGTTCACTTTAACAAATAAATAAAAGTAAAAGACCATTTTAATGTTACTTGGTGTGCGAGAAGTTTAGGCCAATTGTAACAGGCCAGTAGCCAAGGCCTGTGCGAGCATGTCATTAATAACATTACAAGGTCTGGCGGGCTGCGGCAGCAGACAGAGGATGAAGTAAAACTTTTCTGATATTAAATCTAATCAGCTTAACTCACTATGGCACAGTCATCACTCTATAAATGGTTTAAAAGAGCCAGGACAGAGTCGCCAGAAACATTGACTGCTGCTGCTGGTGGTTCTTCTTCATCACAGTCACAGGTGTCGACTTCTCCTCATGCAACTGTCCGCTGTGCAAATGCATTTGCTATAATTGAGAATAGAAGAATATAGAAAACGATTTATGTAGCTGAAAATTCCTGCCTGACTTGATATTTGGAATGCCATGAAAGTATCTCTAGTACCAGAGCCAAATGAGTGGGCAATGTAACTGGACTCAACAGCATCTACTAACTTCATGACAGAGGTGAGAATACTGTAGGTGGACACTGGTGGAAGAAAAGAGACAGTGACCAAGCCAGAGGATGAAAAGAGTTATCTCAGACGGGCTTGTAGTCGTTGGGAACAGCTCCGCTATATAAAAGACGGCAGATAGACAGAGCAGTCGTAGGACATCAGCAGAAAACCAGAGGACATTTTCTCTGTAAAATATGGCCCAGTTGTTTTTAACACTTCACAACGTGCATTGTTAAGTTTTGTTTCGGTTAAAGTTACATAAATTCATTGGCCTTGTGTCTCTACCTGACTCCTGTCTGATGTTCATTACTTAAAGCAAGCTACAGGGTCTAAAAGCAGATATTTTGCACAATATTCTGTGCAGAAACTCTCTCATAACTGCTCTGAATCTCCATCAGCCGTACACCAAATCTCATTTAAATTCTGTGTCCCTTAAGGGCGGAAGCCACTGCAGGAGTTTCATGTGAATGAGCTGCAGGCAAAGTTTTCTGGATGTGACTCTACACAGAGATTTAGGAAATGCTTTCTCAATAGTATTGTCACAAATCCTTGAACTTTTGTAGGGACAGTAACTGTAGCACTTCATGCAACAGGAAGGACTGTAGAGTGTATCCACATACAATATAATGTAATGCGAAGTCCCACCCGCCACACACAAAGTGGTGATATTGTTGGTCATTTGATACACAAAGAGTATCAGAGAAAAGCATGGCTATAATGCTAAAATACAGGCAAAGTCATTGTACTTTTCTGCAGTAATAATCCGGCTGCACTTTCCAGTAGCCATTTACAATTGACCCTTGCTAAACACCACCAAACGGGTCAGTCAAAGCTACTATTAGCTACCTATGACCGGGGTCAGACAACTACACGGCTGTGTTCCATTGAAACTCAATTCATGCAGTCTTTTCAAATTTTCATAATTTTCAGGCTTGTACTGTGGATCTAGAGCTCATTATGGTTAATCATTGTGTTTGGGGTACTTTTAAAAGGGATGCTCGTTATTCAGCAAGATTTAAAGGACATCAACGTTCTTTGCCTTTCAAAATCAAACACTAATAGGTGTAGTGCTATGATCTGGGCAAAACTGTCCAGGTGTTTCCTGTTGAACCTCTCACAGTTTAACAAGCACAGCTAACGAAACATCTGCTTTGTATAACCCTTTGATAGACACTGAAGCCATGTTCCGTTGTTATTAGTGGATATAAGCTGTCTTAATTTGAGTTACTTGGTTAAGAGTGCTAGCAAGCCTGGCTAGCTAAGCTAAAGTCTATAGCTGTACAG
>JAQFJA010065211.1:0-14777 GCA_029874485.1 Naso brachycentron | reverse complement strand
TTAATCCATTAGTGCAGCTCTGTTTGATATTTGTGGTTTGAAATCCTGTGGTGAGAACTCCCAAATGAGTGAAAATCTGAAGGATGAGTTCACTGAGTGATTCTCAAAGTGCTGGGCGTGCCTCCCCTGGGAGGCGTGACAGAAAAATTTGAGAACCACTGAGTGAACTGAAGTAGGTGAAGTGGGCGGATTCTAAGCTCTGGACCCAGAAGGCATCTACAGTATGACTCTGACACTTAATGCAGCAACATAAATCCAGGGTACGAGCTGTGGATGCTGTTGCCTGTTAATTTCTTCATCTTCATGTCTCAGCATGATCGGACGCTCCTGTTGTTTCAATTCCCACATTTCCATGTTTGATATCAACGGTTCATGCATGTTCCCTGGCAGATGTCGTGGGACATTTCAGGAAAAACAGGGATCACAAACAGACACAACGAAACATGTCCATGAAAAAGAACTTGTATTTGCATAATTTATAAACACTGCTACAAACACAAGCATACAGAAATATCTATATCAACTCCTGACAAAACTGCATTCTGAAGATGTTTTCTTATATTAAATCTATGAAGTCCAACATTGCTCTTCACACATGTGGCACAGGACAGAAGTCTGTCTGGTTGAGACACTTTCTCAACAACACAAAGTTACTCTGAAGAACAAACTTTGCGAGTGCTGCACAGGGTCTAAAAAGCCATAGTGTTGACTAATATGTTAAACATACAGACAGATGCTCTTCAAAGATAAGAAAGAGGAAATCAAAAAGAGACAATCTGACGCGGTCTGCTTTTAGGATTAAAAATCTTTTATTCTAACAGGGACAGTCTTTGCCGACATGCTTCAATTTTACAGAGTCTTCATCAGGGCATCGACATGACAAAACACAGGTGTGCTATTTAAAACTGAGTCAAGTAGTCATGTGACCAACCAGGTGGCTAGTTAGCACCTGTGGAAACAAAAAATAAACAAAGAATGTGAATGAGGGAAAAATGAAATTGAAAATAAAAAATGAACAAAAGAATAATCAGATTCCCCAGTGAATGCAAACAAATAGGAAATTCATAGGAGATGAGAAAAAGACAGTCATACTAAAAATAAATCTCAAAACATCGCTTCAAGACGGCTCAATTATTGACAAAGACATAAAAACTACATATGAGACAACAGTAACAGTGAATAATGAACATAAAGTCTGTACACACTTGGCTCGCCTTGTGACTAAAAACTATACACAGCTCAAAACTGTCTGAAGGTCAAAGTTTAACCTTTATGTGTGTTGATCTACAAAACAGAAAATTTTATTGTGAATTCAGTAATATTTCAAACAGAATATGCAGTTAAATATTCTGTTATTTCAGTCAGCCCACATCAAGGCTGTACTGTGACCTTTATGTGGTTTATAGAACTTTACACTGACTGTAATATTCTTGAGGAGATGTCTTGAAATATTTATTTCAGTGTGATTGTCCTTTTCTCATCTGTTATGAATTTCCTGTTCGTTTACATTCAATATGACTTCAATATTCCACTTCCATAAGTGCTTACTAGCCACATGATTTCTCACATGACCACTGGACTCAGCTTTAAATAGCACACCTGTGTTTTATCATGCCATTGCCCTGAAGATGTTAAAACACTTTTTAAAACAGAGGATTTTTATCTTATGAGCAGAAAATGACTCTGTTTAGTGAAGGTGAGAGCAGGCATCTGGGAAGATTCTCAGCAGGAGGACTCACCCTTCATCATGACTGTTTTTGTCTTTATATACTGTAAATTCTACGTATATTCTTGCACAATCAACAAAGGAGTTGAGCACAAGACACAGGCAATCAGTACGTGCTCGCTTTAAATTGTCTGGGCCATGCAAAGCTCTTTTAACACACGGGCTCAGCTGGACTTTACACAGACTTTGCTCTTTGTAGCCAGCAGGGTAAAGTCCGTTTTAAGTTCACTTCAACCAAGTTGGACATTTGCGCTGACATTTGCTCATGTGGGTAACATCTGGATAACTTCAGGGTGGCAGTGCATGTGTGAATGCCACTTTATGCACATGCCCCAGTTTCATGTTCAATGTCATGTTTGTCTCGCTGATTGTACAGTATGTCCGTCAGTATTAAATCACGTGTATTTCGTCTTGCGTCAACAGTTTAAAAACAAATAAAAAGTAAAAAGACAGACTGGATACCAAAAAAAATAAAAAAAATTGAAAATGTCATTTAAATATACGTTATTTCATAAAAGTGGCCACATAAACATGCGTGTGATAGACTGCACACATCTCATGTACATATCAGGTCATGTAAATATAAATAGCTCCAGCCTGTTTTGTCAAGCGGAAACTTGAAGCTACAGAGGGTTATATCAGTTGAGGTGTGGTCGATTCATCCCACAGCGCGGCCTGCACAAAGAATGTAAATACACTAGATTCTATCTACAAAGAAAGCCTTCCTCTTAGAGTTTGATACCACAGAATAATCAGTGCCCACATACTCCATATTAGATTTTGAACAAGACTTCATAAAGAAGTTTTCACACCAACAGCTGCTGTCAGACAGTTGGATCCTCATCTCTCTTTGTAAATAAGAGTGTTTTCCTCAGTCAGTTATTAACTGAAGAGTCTGACTTCAAAGTCTTGGCACATTTTAACACAACAAATGCAGCAAAACAGTGATTCATGTCAACTGAATTGTGTTTGTGCCAACTGTTATGGGATAAGTAAACCAGCTCTGCCCCCTTGTGGCACAACACTGCATTGTCTCTGTTCTGGTGATCACTGTAGGGGACAAGATGCTGTTTAAGGAAACTACAGCAAAAATAAAGCCAAAAATCCAAAAATCTGCTGCCATGTTGCTGTTATGTCTTGACAAACATTATCCGAAATTTCATGTCGACTGACACCTCAAGTCTGCGACTTTTGTGCCCTTTGTACGGCTGAACTCATGATTATGTGGTGTAACGGTACTGTCTTGCAGAAAAAGCACAGTTTTGCTCAAAGTGCACATTTAGCACACGTACTGATGAAATGAGGTGGAATGTTATCCGTCACTGTGTTAGGCTGCTCAGAGGACTCCGTTGTTGCAGACAGGGTGTGATCCGTTTGCAGTTGACCAACTTTAGCTGCGGAGAAGCCACTCCTCCTGAAATAGACGCTCCTCCTCGAGTCTCACTGCTGTTCGACAATCCTCATTGGCACTCTAATTGCTCCGCGCTTGTGGTTTGCCGCAGGGGAGTGAATGTTGTCCGTCAAAGGTCTGATTGTCTGTCTCTGCCGTGTGTTTTTCCAACTCAATGCAAAGGCAGAATGGAAAACCTGACTGCAGCTAAGAACAAACAGAGGTGCACATGAGGACACTTTGATGTCTTTCATCAAAGTGGAACACGTTTCGGTTTGAGGTTTTTTATTCTTGTATTACTCATCACTGACTAGGGGCAACCCATGATCCTACATGTTACTTTTTCAAGTAGACCAATAGAGCACCCTGTGTTACATAGTGCACCACTGCACCACTTTGCACTTATGGACATATAATTTTAAAAGAATAAACTATTTTACTCTCATTCTGGTTATATTTTAAATATGTTACTGAAGAATCTGTATATATTGAAAGAGATTTCTGTCAGACTTGTCATAATTTGTAGTAAATCTTGTTCAATGAATGTATAATACACAGTATTCATATGTATAAAGAGCACTCTACTGTACATTGTAAAGGGAAACAAAAGGCTAACAACATGACATCCTCTCTGTCCCCCCCCCCGCACCCTCCACCCTCTCTGTTTCCTGCCTCTCTCTACCAGGAGCTACGACCAGATGAGTGTTTCCACAGAGTGCAGTTTCCGGACTGAGTCGGACTGGGACCCTCACTCTGAGTCCACGTCCGTGATCAGCCTTGACATGACTCAGCCGCTCAGCCCGAGGTCCTCCTCCAAATTCTTCAAGGTCAGTTTAATTAACTCACTTCCACATTAATCACCAGCGTTAGACTGAAACAGACACAAGCAGATAGTAGAAAACGTTAAGGAATAGTGTGTGGGGGTGTGTGTTTGTGTGCATGTGTACTTTTCAGAAGTGCAGTATCAACAGAATAATAGTTTCAATCGCAACCGTAAAGAAGAACTTTTTTTTCCCTGTAAAGGCTTTACTCATTTCTTGGTGAAAGCACTCCTGTTAGTGAGAATTATTTCTAAGTTTCAATGATTCAGTTTTATTTGTAAACTTTAATAGAAATACTGTTTGGGGGTTTTTTGTATCAAAGTGTTTTATTATTCAGATGTGAAAGTGTTTTTCTTTTACAAATGTTTGATGATGAACATTAGCCCTAGAAACATTTTAAGAGCAATACTTAATGATATGTACTTTTACTTAAGGGATATATTGGTAACATTCATATGTATACAAATACTAAAAACAAAGGGCTGCCAGCGTTCACCTGTTAATTACGATTGATTAAAAGGCCATGATTACCACGTTATTATTCTTTAATCACATTATTCGTGTGCTGCTATCTTGTTTCTTCGATGCACCCTTAGTGCAGCCACTGTAGCTGTTTCCTGCTTCCTACCGGCAGAAGAAAGACAACACTACACTTCTGAAAGGCTCAATTTTTCTTTTTTAAATTTGCCTCCCTCTCGACTTCCAGACATGAAGATAGATACCCGTCTTTCCACGGTACATGTAGTAAAAGGGAAGAGACGGGCAGAGCTCGGCCAACGCTAACTAGCTTAGCTTAAATACTGGTAGTCAATGGGAAGTGCTAGCTTGCTTCCACCTAAAGACATTCGATAAACTTTCCAACAACTCTAAATGAGCCTGTGTTTTTGTTTTGTTATTTTCAGACTCAGATACGCACTTTTTTAGAATCAAATAAGTACCGGAGGTAAATCTCAGGGCACGTGCACAAACCACTGCAGGTGTGCTTGAAAGTAGGTCAACAAAACAAAACGCCTGTTGAAAAAGTCCTAATTAATTAATTTACTGTTGAAATTCTGCTATTAATTTATCATTTGACAGCCCTAAAAATAATACATTCACAATGTTTTTAGAAAGGTGCAGAATAATAGTATTACTTTTGCCAAAAACAAGTTATTATAATTGTGAAATAATTAATAATTATTTGTTTACTTCTGTCTAAGATGTCCGATGGCTTGTTGTGAGCCAATAGAGTGACGTGTTGGTACCACATGGTATCTCTCTGTCTTCAGTGATGAAGATTGTGCGTGGTCACGGTTTGCAGTTTTCTAAAGGACATAAGTGCGGAATTTTAAGTAGAAATTGAGTATTTTTAGATTACAGTATTGACACTTTTACTAAGTAAATAATCTAAATACCTTCTTCACCACTGCTTTTTTGCTGTCAGTTTCTTTGGCAAGGATTTGGATAAAGCTTTAACAAGTTATTCTTCTCATCAATACACAAAGAATTTCATTAGAAAGAGAAAAAAATGCATTATAACGTCTCTGCGCCGAGTGTTTTCATAAGAGTAATTGGGTCATAAATGTCAGAGGCGTGGCCATCCAGCAATGGAGAGGTATGTCTCGTGGTGATGTAACACATGTGATAACCGTCATTACCTTCAGTAACTGATCTGGACTTTAGCAAGGCGAATCTTGTTCATGTTAATGTTTTTATCATGTAGACTTTTTAACTTATTGTCCAAACAGCAGCACAGCTCCATGACATCACCAGTTTCAGACTGTTTTCCCTCACCTCTCACTGTAGGGGACAGTAAACACTCACAGACAGACATAACATGTTTGGCAGCAGTTAAAGTGTGCTTCCCCTTTAAGATGAGATGCACTTAATCCTATGGGATCTCACCGTCCCTGCTGGGATCTTTTCCAGTGACTCGAACCTGTCAGACCTGCTCTCACTCAGATTATTTGTGTCAGTTACAGTAGGAAGTTCAGAAGTTTTGCACTTGTATGTTGCCAAACTTATTGCATTTTCTTCTAGAGTTCACATATGTCATATTTGGAGTTAATTACATAAGGAGGGACGCCCTTTCTTTTTTTTTTTTTGGTTTAAAGCTGGAAAAACAAACAAAACAACAATTTGTCCTGTTTACACTTATCTATACGTTCTGAGAGATCTGGTGCCCTGCCATGTCTAAGTGTAATTAAGATCAACGTTATTGTTTCTCTGTGACCCTTTATTATTATTATCTTTTGCAGAGATCAGAGAGTAATGGCTGCCAGATAAGAAAGAGCCATAATGCACACAGATATGGCACTAGATCTCCACCTACCTGACATTTGTCATTGCTATGAGTAAATACAGAGGTAATGCTGAGTGGAGAGCTGATAGTAGAAGCGTTGTTGGATGGATGACCGGCAGCCTTTCAAGACTGAATCATACACTGGAGAAAGGAAACTTTTTTTATGCTGTGTTTAAATTTGCGCTGCTTCAACACGGGATTCGTGAATGAGTCTAATCAGCTTCGAGGTACAGTATCACTTTGATTTCATATTAAAGCGTAAACAATATTTGAAGTGAGTGAGGCGAATCTTTTGGGTTTCTGTGATATATTCTGTTAGGACATGAAGTGGAAAGCCCGGCCAGGTTCTTTCTTTACCTTTCGTTTGCTCAGGGAAGTAATGGGAATGTTTGACAACACTGGAGAGTGTGTTGAAACAGGTTTTCATCTTAGAAAACAGTGTGTTCCGAAAGTACTGTAAAGGTATTCACATTTATCTCTCAGACCAGTTCAGATAACACATGTATTTACTTAGTCGTGCAGCACTGGTTCGTGGCACCTTTGACCATTTCACTGTATATTTCCTGTCGAAATAATCAGTTTAATCTGTTTGAACTGATGCAAGCTGAATTTTCAAATAAAGGCACAGTGAAAAACACATGTCCCATTGATTTGCCTGGCTTTAGAATGAGGAAGGGTGCGGCTGTCTCCAGCAGGTCTCTCCACACCCTTTTAATTTTACTGGATTGTGATTTCTTTTTGCTTGTTTGCCATGTGAGCCATCTTTCACAACCCTTTTTTCACATTGTAGTTGCAATGCAAATGGCCATGCCCTCCAGTCAGACACTTGGTTCAGAGCTGGAACTCTTAAGAGTCGACACGCAAGTGATAGCAGCCAGTACTGCTGGTCTGCTGGAGAGAGGACTGACTGTATCATTTTCTTTGCAGTCTGCTAAAGACACTGGCTTTTATAGTTAACTTAACGAGCACTTTCGTAACAACCGAGTCAAAGGATCATGGTTATGTCATCATGTCTTTTAAAAGACAGTCACTGAATTAGTTAGACGCTGAAGTCCAAAGGGACTAGTTTAGGCTCCAGGAAGTCAGAATGGTGAGTAAATGTTGCTTTTGACTCAGAAGCTCAGGCTGCTTCTCTTCCTAACGTTTGCTTCTTGATACAGTCAGGATCAGGGTTTGAGGGTTCGTCACCATGTTTTGTGTCGACATGTTGTTTTTCCTTTGGGTCAAGTCTTCCTGGCTTCGATATAAATCCAGTTAAGTGCCATGGCAGTGTTCAAATTTGGCTCATTAATGACTACACAAACATGTATTCTGTAGTAATTAATGTTCATGTGCTCATTAAATAATAAGCTTTCAAGGCTCAAGCTGGTCTTGCCCTACTTTTTTCTTTTACTGTTTCTGTAGCTGTGATTACGTCGGCGACCTTTGAGCTGAACATCAAAGTTTTTATCTGTCTAGTTAGAGTCGTCCCGCTTTAGCCTCATTGTTTAAGCAGTGAGTTGTAAATTAGACAAGAATGTCTGAATTCAATTTTTCAGTCATTTTATCTCCAGTGTTAGAAGAATGAACATGATTTCTGTAACCATAATTAAGTTGTAAATTTTAAAGAGTACATTGTTACAAATGTACATAAATATGTCTCATATAACCGTCTGTTGTTCTGTCATGTAAAACCATTTTTACATCAAAATTGTCCTAAATTCTACGATTAGTTTTTAATTTTTTACTGTCATTAACTTTAGCAAACATTATTATTATTATTATTGTTATTATTATTATTATTATTATTATTATTATTATTACCTTTATTTAATATTATTATATGTAAAATTATTGAGGGCAGTTCCTCATCTACAGTGATGTTGAGTCAGCTTAAATGACACAAAAATTAAAAAAAAAAAGAAATTCAAGTTAAGACCATAAAATACAACAAGAATAGAAATACAGATTAATACACATGCCAATATAAATGCTGGTCATAGAAGATACAAGAAGTTAAAACAGGGACAAAAAGAAGGTGTATGTTTTAAAATCTTGGATTTAAAGATACCTGAAATGTCTTTTTCTAGAACATCCACTGCTGTGTTTTGACAATTAAACAACCAATGAACGGACTGTAGGGGCGGGACATAAGTGGGAGGAATCTGATTGGAGTGTTGTTGGCAAATTGGCGGGATGTGGGCAGCACAGTGACAGCGTTATCACTTGCACTCTCACTTTAAATCTACATCGCTCTAAATGTGTCTGTCACTATATCTGTTTATCTCTGGCAATCTATCGCCTGACGGTAAACCCACACAGGTCCCAACTGAGCCACCATGTATATATAGGAACCGCAAAATGATTGACAGGTGGATAGGCGTGATATAACTGGTTGAATTCAACCAATAACTGCCCGAGTCAACGATGACATCAGGGACTCAGCAGATTTTTTTTACATGAAAGACGAAAGTGGCAGACTTTCATATAAAAACATGAAAGAATTCATTTTTTGTAATTTGTTTGTGATACATTTTCACATTTGACTAAAATAAGAGCAGGGATATAGTCCAAAGAGGGTTGAAAGTGCATTTTTGACTTCAGCTCGACTTTAAATTCTCTAAATGGTATCAAAGTGTTCATTTTAAAGTCTAAAGGCAGATTTTTCAAGTTTAATACAAACTCGATGAATCATTAGACTGAGTTTGATAAACACCGGAGAATCAGTGAAGTAAAGTACATAAGTATGGCAGCAACTTTATAATAAGAGCCCTATAAATAAACAAATACAGATGTCTAGTATGTCTCAAAGACAAAGCAGACAACCCAACTTTGTCACACAGGGCAAAGTGATAAGTGCTGTAGACACAGAAAAATGAACCTAAGAGCAGAATGATTAACAGCATCTGAGGGCTTTGAAAGGTAAAGGCGGGAGCATGTCTATAAATCAGGTCACCATAGTTCATTAAGGAGAGGAAGGCAGCGTCAACAACTCTTTTCCTTCAGACTAAAGGAAATTTAGCTCTATTTATGTATAAAAAAATTTTTTTTAGTTTTATGACAAAACATATTGAGTAAGTGGTTACAGTCTATGTATTGACTTCCCATTAATTTCAACATCGTGCAGGTAGCCTTGAGGATATTTAGCAAAAGTTTGGTAGTTCCCATTTTAGCTGCAAATGAGATTTAAGGTAAATAACATGTCATCTCTTGACGTGCACACCTTTTAGTTTTCATCTTATGTTTTCCATTTTTAGCTAAGCCAAAGAGAGAGAAGGGTGTGCCTCAAAATTTATCTTGCTGTCTGCTCCTCGTCTGCTCTCTTTCAGAATTCGGAGGAGAAGAAGGGAGTGTTGGATCGCCTGACCAAATTCTTCAACTCCAAGAAAAAGAAAAGTAGTAAGCAGCATTCAGACGCCTCCGGTGATGTCAGTTCCCCAACATCCCCTCTGTCGCCATGTTCCCCCCTGTTGGAACACGAGGATGGACTGAAGACTCCAACTCTTTCTCGTAAAGACGGCGAGCTAACAGATCGTCATTATGCAGAGACCAGTGCAGGAGCGCTGCGTGATGAGAACGTCAGCCGCAGCTCTAGTCGCAGCGCCTCCAGCATGGCTTCTCTGCTGACATCTGAAGCTGAGCTCCCGTTCGCTGATAGTAACAGCAGTGGTCGGAGCAGTGTGAGGCAGGTGCGTGTGTGCAGGGTCAGCACCGCCAGCGGTGAAAGGAATTCTGGGAATGTGACTCCCACCAATCTTGACATTGTTAACAACACTCATCCGAGTGCCGATCCGAGCACAGAGCTGGGATTTGCAGATTCAGTGGTGGAAGAAGTTAGCAAGAGGCTGCAGGCCAGTTTGGAAGAAATTACTTCGAACAACACAGAGAGTTCTGTTGAGAATAATGTGTTAAAACAGACCAAAATGTCCACATTTAAAATCCCATTTTCCAAGGCACCTGATACCCCAAATTCACCTAATTTGACCTCAATAAGCATTGCATCAAAGACAAGAGCAGTGAAAGTTGGAGAGAAGGGTCACAGCACGGCACTAAGAGGAATAACTTTAGGCTCTCAGTCGCCGACGTCACACGTTTTCACTCTACAACAGATAGATAAAGACTCTCAGGACATATTAAACGAAAACTCAGGAGCGAGGAGGAGGGCTGAGGAATTTACTTTGGAATCTGTAGCTGCAGAATGGAGCCAATCCCCTGAGAGAGACCAAGTGCCCAGAGGTGATTCTCCCATCGACCTCCACAAAGCAATATGGGTGGAAACACACCTGGGAGAGGAGGAGGAAGAGGAGAGGGAGGGGGAGAATGGGAAGGATGTAATGAGAGAAAAGGAGGAGGGCTTCAGAGCAGACTCGCCCCCTGTGCTGGCTATACCTGTCACAGTAATTCCTGAGGATGACACGGTCGCTCAGGACGCTGCAGACGGCCCCTCTACCCCCTCAGAGACTTTGCCGTCCAGTGGCAGCCCGCCAAAGTCCGCCGTCTCCTTGGCACCGACTGCAGGGGAGTTCCAAACAACCTCACCACAGCCAGAGAGGCCTGACACTGGCAAGCACTCAAAGCAAACTCAGGGGAAACGCATTTCCAAAGAAATTCGTGTTACGCGCAAGACTGTGAATCTGCCGTCAAAACATAAAGTTTTCACCCAGAAGGTGTGTGTCAGCCTGCAGCAAAGTTTGGATGGGAATGAGCTGAACAGAGAGGAGAGCAGCGGAGGTTCAGCTTCGAAGACCTCACACAAAGCAGAAGTAAAACTGTGAGTATCTGTTTTAACTTTCTGGTTTACTGTTTAATGTGTGCTTTGATCCTGGGAGGAACGGAGAGCAGCCGAGCTAAAGAGAGCCGCATGCAACCTGAGCACTGAGTTCCCATGATTCATTGTACCAGAGGAGAACAATAACAGGCTTAACCCATACTGAGCCCCTGAAATATTCATTATGAAGTACATCTAAACATACAACAACAGTGATAGATAGAATTCATCATGTGCATATGAACAAAGAAGAGAGAACAATCTACAGTAAAACCCTTTGATAAGCTGTGCACTCCAGGAAATGGATGTTAATGTCTAAAAAGTACATTTGGATTGGTTTGTAGATTCAGGAGCTGCTGCAGGTCGGCTCTTTTACATGGCTGAAGTTTGACCATGCAGGGTTTAAGTTTTGCATTGTTTGAAGTGAATGCTAAGTCTGAACTTCAATCTCTCTCTCAAGATACAAAAAAATCTCAAGATGAAAGTAAAGGAACAACTTTACATTTTGCTTTCTATCACTCACATACTGAAGAACCAAAGTGTAAAATCAACCATTTGCTGTTTTACAGAGCGATATGTGCCGACCATGGAAAAGTTTGGCACATAGTCACTATAAAACCACAACTTTTTCACTTCAGTTTTGTACAGATTGAACAAACAAGACATAATTTGTTGATTAGCAAGCTGAAGAGTTCGTGGTAAGAAGATTGTGTTTACTTTGGACTGAACCTTGAAAGCTGTTTCCCTCTGTATCCTGTCTTCATGCTGAGCTGCTGGCTCCTGCTCAGCTGTGAGAGTGACATCACTCCCGTAGTCTAATTTAGGGCTAAAAAGCAAATAACAGTATTTCCCGTAATATGAAACTACTTCTTCATGTTATTTTACTCATGTATATTATTAAGTAGGGCCTGACCATTATGGGATTTTGGGGGCTGATGCTGATACCGATATTAGGGAGCAAGAAAATTCCAATATCTGATAGATCGGCTGATATTTATATATGATATCAGCTTAATGTGATTATCAAATTCTCCTTACTATGTTGCATTTTATTAAACTTTATTCCAAACATCAGTGCACTAAAAAGTAAACACTTATTATTTATTATTATTTATTACATAACAGACAACAAACTGCATATTTACACAGTTTTCATATCAATAAAGCATTTTTTCCGGCCTTAAATAACAGTTTTGATATCAGTGCATGTTGGAGAACATATACATTAATACCACAATAGAACAATTTCAGCTGATAATATCGGCAAACAAATATATCAGTCGAGCCCCACTATCAATTGTTCCTTATTAAAAGACTCATAGGCTGGTTTCACACTGGGGGCCAGGACCTGGATCCGAGCACGCTTGACCCATGATCCCGTTCATTTGATGAGTGTGAACACAAATGTTCCGTGTTCGGGCACATTTCACAAACCGTGCCTGGGTCCACTTGAAAAGGTGTTCTCTGCCACGGTTCATGTGTATGTGGACACAGTCCGCGAGAGATTTACATGCATGTAAAGAGGGAGCCAGAAAATTTTATTTGTTGTTTGATATTTTACATATTACATTTTAAAAAGTACTCCTCTACTGCCACTATGTCGTCCATTATGTCAGCTTGAAAAAAGTAAGTGGTGTCTTTTTCTTCTTTTATGTGAGTATTGACAGACTACAAACAAACTATGTGCATACTGCTGCCTACTTTATCAGACAAGCGTGCTCTGACACGGAAGAACGTCACCAATGTGAAAGCAGGCTGGCGAGGGAGAGGGGAGGGGGAGCAATCGTGCTCGGGCATGGTACGAAACAATCGTGCCTGGTGTGAAAACACCCACACATGCTGTATGTGGTATTAAGATTGCTCTAAAATATTACTGTTAATGTTTCTCTCTCTCCCTTCAGACTGACAAACCTCCAAAACAATCATGTGGAACTCAAGGAGGCCAGCGTTGAGCCATTTCCAGATGAGACGACACACTCCGACACAAATACTCCTGAGCCCCTAGTCAAAGAAAAAACAGACTCTGAGGCCTCTGACTTTGATGATACCTCTGCAACGTCAGACATGTCCAGAGCTGAATCACATGCGCTGAGGTTTGGGTCAAGAGGCCAAGGGACAAACCAGGCTACACCCTCTAAACGAGTTGTTAAATCAGCATCAGAGGGTTGGCATACCACAGCAAGTGGAGCAAAGACAGTGTCCTCAGCAGCTGGCAGCAAGGCTAAAAATGTGACAACAAAGGATAAGACCTCCACAGAGAGCACAAAGGTAGGAACTTCCAGAGGTGCGCCACCACAAAAGGATCATCGCATTGATGAAAAAGTTTCTGTGACGCCAACATTGAGAGACCAAAGCACTGGTGCTCCTTTAAGTGCAACAGGTTCCAAGTCCAAAATCCCCAAAAGGTCAACTTCTGATGCTGACGTGAAATCACCGGTGACACCAGATAAAACATCAGTGACTGATCCTTCTGGATCAGTGTTGCCCTCCAAACTGCAGAAATTACCCAGATCCAAAGAATCTTTGAAATCTCCAGCCTCTGCAGCCACAGCTGGCAGGAAGCCCAGTTTTGAAGAGGTCAAGGCAGGGAAATCTCCGTCAGGTGACATTTCTCCTACAAAAACAACACACAAGACAGCAGCAAAACATATTAGAGAGAAGTCAGATGAGGACAAGGAGTCCATAAGCCTGGTTAATGGCTTGGAGAGAGACCACGAGGAAGACAGTTTTAAAATAGGACAGCGAATGGACAGGGAGAGCCTGGAAGACAAAAAACAAGGGCAAAATCATCTGGAGAATAATGCCACCTTGACGTCAACTAGTCGGTTGCCCGTTTCATCTCAGACAAAAAAAAGGAGCAATGAGACGACTGAAACAAGCAGCACCATCTTTAAAAAAGTTACATCCAGTCAGACTGACTCAGATAGACCCAAGACGGTCCAGAAGCAGAGTCCAGAGCAGCAGGAAGTCACACCTGGCCCGAGACCTGGAAGTGAGACACCACCCCCGCTCCCTGAGAGTCCCAAGAAAGGTAAGAGACTGCAATGACAACATGCTGTATGCTAGACGGTGGATCAATTAGTACTGGTGCTGTTCATGTTGTCATTATAGTAAAATGTTTGTGCTTTCACGTTAGCAGTGATCATTGTTGTAGACCCGTTCACTTTGTGGTTTAAAGATTTTTCATGTGTTGAAGGGATAGTTTGACATTTTGGTTTAGTGCTTCTTTTGCTCATAGTTAGAAGATTGATTATCTGTGCAGTAAATATGTAGCTACAGCCAAGAGTTGGTTAGCTTAGCTTAGCACAAAGACTTGAATCAAGGGGAAACAACTAGCCTGCCTGGTCCAAACCAGGTTTGGACGAATATATCAACCATTTGTGATAGACTCAACCAATTTCCTTTTGGGTTGTTGCAGCCAATATTTTGGTCTATCTTGGACGTTTTACTTTTGCTTAATTAATGGTCTGCCTCCTTCGAGATTTCACTTACTAAATTATTAACTTTTAAGTGCTGGAGCTGGGTGACGGCAAGGACTTCCTGATACGATATGCATCACGATGCATGGGGTCACGATACGATTATATCACGATACACTGTGATACGATGCATATTGCAATATATTGCAATATTTCGTTCACTGAAAATGTAAAAACAGTGCAGATAAACAATTTGCTATGCACAGTCTGGGAAGTCTTTAATTTAATTCAAAACTTTCTTTCCAATTTATTTGAATAGTATTGGCAAATTACGGAACACACAGATGTAGCTGCCATAACATTAAAACGTGAAATGAAATTGACATGCACTCT
>JAQFJA010065081.1:0-14877 GCA_029874485.1 Naso brachycentron | reverse complement strand
GATATCATCTCCATTAAAACATGACCTGATTTTACTTAAATTGTTGTTTTATGCAGCGTATGAACGTGCATCATCAAATTTTGTTTTTCGAAGCAGTGGGTTTCGGTCAAAGTTACATAGTGTTGCTTTAACTGAACACATTGAAACTGAAAACATGAAAAGTGCATCAGGGTTGTTTTGTGAACTGTAAGGATGGGTTTTGGTAAGGACTTCATGTTATGATACGTATCATGATACACGGATCACGATACGATACGGATATCATGAAAATAAATATTGCAATTTAGTGCCGTATTGATATATTAGCACAGCCCTAGTGACAGTGGAGGTCACTAAAACATTTGAATAAAGACTCGGCAAATTATAATAAGTAACTCTTCAACATTTGATGAATCGGCCTAAATTTGATCCACCACACAGCATTTATTTAAAAAGAAAATGTGAGAACACAAGGAGCAAAGATAAAAAGATTTCAACAAGAAAATTATAACCAGTATGTTAACTGCGCGCCAAAGTAATCAGAGTACACAAGGCCAAATTTCGTCCTTAGTTGCCATATGACTAGTGTCTAAAAAGCAGTATTTCCATTAAACTCTATTAAAATCATCTAGGTTAAATTACTGTCTCACTTTGGGCAAACTTTTCAGAACACAATCAGGGCAAAACAGCATCATAGATCTGTTTCATCTGAATATTCTCTGGTCTCACTTTAAAACACCAAAAAACCAAATCCAGTTTGTTACCGCTGTGGGCAGTATCTCCCACTTCCTGGTCTTTCCTCTATTCTGCTTCTCTGTTCTGATGAGACAGAGGGTCTACCACAGTCTTCAAGTGGTTATTGTGCTCAGTATTTCAATCTGTAAAAATGACAGATAATCTTTAAATGTTTAGTCATCGTTAAAAAGAATTTGATCAATTATGGAAAATATTTGTTAGCACGACTCATGTGCACAGATTCATGGGATGTTACTGTATGCCCTCATAACATCGTTCCTGTTAGGGATGGCTCCAGACATGAAAGTTTGGGCTGAAAGGCCTAGAGGTTTGTTGACTGGTGTAAGTGAAAGGCCCTGATGACTGGTCCAGAATGTTCTTAGAGAAGACCCACAACCATGGCCCTCCCTCTTCACCATTATATTGGGGACTACAACTGCTAAAGCAGATTGCCAACAAGAGTTTCACCATGTAGACAGGCTTGCCAATGATAATCCAGAGGATGAAGGGGTTCTGCAGGAGAAAGCCAATAGACTGGTTTGGCAATTTTGATTTTGGAGATATGGAAAGTGGGATTCACCGGCATGATCTTAAGTAGCCTAATCCTAATCCCTGCTGAGTTAACCAACACTGACATTGTAAAAGGGCATCTAACCCTGACCACCAGCTTGTAGGATGTGGAACAGAGGGTCCTAATGGGACAGCCAAATGTTCTGTGTCATACAGTTGTGAGGAGCTGGACTAGACTATTTTTAGTAAGCGTCCTCTTATAAGCAGTCAGACAGCCCAGAATAACAGTCTGAGCCTTATGCTAGCTGGAGATGGGAGGAAGAAACTTAGCTTGGAGGTACAGATGACAGATTTTTCTGTCCTTATGTGGGATGAATAAAGCCCAGTTCAGACTATGGGATTTTTTCCTGATTTTTCTGTCTGCAACAGTTTTCGGAGATCGTATGCAAGTCAAAGCGTGCTCCCATGAACAATGTTTGGCATGTGTGAACTGTTCCAAGGACGCAATCATTAGCTTGTCAACAACCTGATGGAATCTTGCAGGATATCTAGCATGGCAAACATCTGGCCCAGTTGCAGGTGTGCAGGTACCAAGATTGGACTGGCCATCAGCTTTGGTGTAAACATCAATAAATTTGTTGTGCTCTATTTGGAAGAAATATCATTAATACCCATAGGCAGATTTCAGTTAGTGACCTGGTCTGAGAGTATCCCGCAATCTGTTTTCCCATGCCTCTGTACTCAGGATTGTAAAATTCCTAACGCCCTGTTATCTTTGCCCAATCAGTGACGCTCTCTGACCTTTATGTCCTGACTGGTGTGCTATGATGTGCTTCTTAGCAACAGATGACATTGGCACGAGTCATTAGTACTCCGATTCCATCACGAATGACTGAACTTCTAACCTTATCCCTAAGGGAGATGCCAGCCACTCTCCTGAGGAAACCCATTTCAGTTGCTTGTATCCACAATCTCATTCTTTCGGTCATGACCCACCCTTCATGACCACAGGTGAGGGAAGGAACAAAGGCTGACCTGTAGATCGAGAGCTTTGCATTTCGGCCCAGCTCCCTTTTGTCACAACAGTGCAGTAAAGCAAAAGCAAAACCATTCCCGCGGCACCAATCTCTCGCTACGTAATCCCCTCACTCGTGAACAAGACGACGAAATACTTGAACTCCTTCACTTGGAGTAAGGACTCATTCTCTACTCAGGGTGGAAAGTCCCCCAGTTTTCCTGCTGAGAACCACAGCCTCAGAATTAGGGGTCCTGATCTTGATCCCAGCCGCTTTACACTTGGCTGTGCACTGATCCAGTGAGTGCTGAAGGTCACAGACTGATGACGCCATCAGAACCAAATTATCTGTAAAAGCAGTGATGAGATCCTCAGCCCACCAAACTGCAACCTTCCTTCCATCAACTATGCCTTGACATCTTGTCCTTGAATGTCATAAACAGGATTGGTGACAAGGCATAGCCCTAGTGGAGGCCAACCCCCACTGGAAACGATTTCTTACTGCTAAGAGCCTGAACACAGCTGTCGCTTTGGGCTTACAGAGACTGGATGGTCTGGAGTAGTGACCTCATACCTCACCTCATACTCCCGCAGCACCTCCCACAACCTCTCCTGAGGAAATCAATCATAAACCTCCTCCTGATCCACAAAGCACATGTAGACTAGTTGAACAAACTCCCAGACCCATTCCAAAATCCTCGCAAGAGTGAAAAGCTGGTTGGTTGTTTTACGACTGGGACAAAATCCGCATTGTTCCTCTTCAGTTCGAGGTTCGACTATCAGCTTGACCATCCCTTCCAGCACCTTAGAGTAAACTTTCTCAGGGAGGCTGACACACTCTGGTCCCCTTTTTTGAACAGGGAAACCACCATCCAGGTCTGCCTGCTAACGTATTTTTAAAAAAAAATTTTTTTAAGTAACTAGTAATGTGCAATGTATTACTTGTTAAGTGTGGTCAGTAAAACAACGTGCACTCTGAAGTTGGTCAACTCTCTCATTCTCATCTGCACACACCTGAGCTAAAGTAAAGGTATTCACCACACCTACACATTACATCACACATTCAAGAATTAGACAACCATGGTGATCACCATAAAATATACAATTTCACACCTATACATACACATTTTTCATCCACCTAAATAATAAGTCATAACAAAAAATGAAAAATGGATCAACATGAAAATTGAAATAAGAAAATATGCAAAATGGCTTCAACATTACTTTTTTGAGTAGGCTAACTAACACCTCTTATTGGACAGATTTTCTTCCCACCTCTTTAGTCGCTCACACTAACCACCCTCTCTCTCCATTCTGTAAATTTTGCACTATTTTTGTTTTCAAATCAAATAATTTACATGTGGCTTCCAGCATAGTTTTTTATATTAGTCCAAGATTTCAGACACTTTTGATTTCTACATCATTTATGATGACTTTTTCTTTTAAATTAGTTAAACTATATTACAGTAAATTTTGTTTTCCTTGAATTTAGCGTTAGTTTGTTTGAATCAAATCAACTTTTCAGCTTCTTCAATTCATTTACATACTGACTCAATGATATAAACAGAATAATGATCAACATTAATATTCAGGAAAGACAGTCAAAGACAATTTTATTTAATGGAGATGAATTATGGACACGGGGGCACTAGCTCAAAAAAAGGTTAAAAACAAAGTTTAAAAAAGTTTCAATACATTCAAGTAAGTATTTCGCCCACTGTTTCATCTCTAAGTTTTGCTGTGACGTTACAAGTCATAATACCTGATCTATAATCTAGTTTCATTAATTTTTCATGGTTCATTTTAGATTTAAGTGAACATTATGAAAGTTAAGTGATATGCTGGCATTTATTTTTGGGAACATTTATGAGTCAACAAAAAGAAATTGAATTTAATTAGTTAAATTGTTCATTAAGCAAAAGAGCAATATCGTGTTTTACAAATGATGTGATTTTTCTTTTTTTTGTGGTTAATTACTACAGTGTTTTGGTATATTAAAATCAGTTAAAATTTAATCCCAGGCAGCCTATTAGACAATAGATGAATCACTACTGATTTGATGTCATTGGCATTTTTTAAAAATAATTTTTTAAAAATAATTTCATGTTTATTCAACAGCAATCCAACATTAAACACAAGGAGGAAAAGAATTTGGTTTCATGTCAGGCTTTCTAACTAATGCCATCATTATTGTATTCCCTGAGGTGTGATGCCTAAAATCAAATAACCACAGCTGGTATCATACGTCATTACTTGTGTGAAACCATTTGTGTGTGCGTGCACACTCATACACTCACTCACTCACTCACACACACACACACACACGCTCACACACACACACACACACACACACAAAATGTTAATGTTAGATATGTTGCTACTTACCAGTGTCTGTCATGGCTGCTAGTCGTTTGGCTCTCTGCTGGATGGCTCACTGCCTTTGCCTGTTAGCACTGTATGTGTGTGCGTGTATGTGTGTGTTAGCAGAGGAGCTACCTTCCCTTCTTAAGGTCAGGTGTACCTCAGCTCTGTCTCTCACGCTGTCTATCCGTTTCTCTCTACTCCTTGTTGTCGCTCCTTTAATCTCATTATCCAACCCTTCCTCCTTCCCTCTCCCTCTATATATAAATCTCTATCTTCCCTGCCCCCACTGCGCTTGCGTTCTCTCCCTGCTTATTTGCTCTCTGTTCAATCCTTACACTCTCTCTCTCTCTCTCTCTCTCTCTAACCCTCTCTCTCCTGACAAATTCAAAAAAACTTTATTGTTCAGACAAAATGATGTCAAAACTTCCATTTGTTTACAAAAAAAAAGAATAAATATTTGTATTGTTTATTTGCTTGTTTGTACTTGGTGACAAATTTTTCTCACTTATTTTCAAGACTCATTATATTAATTTAATTGAGGGGAAAAAATCTCTGCCACACAGAACACGTGAGACACCTGCCACACGCACTCACTGTCATGCTTGTCTTCGGGGATGCTGCACACAGACTTGGAGTCTCGCCTAATTTTTCCTGCAAGCTGTGCGCCATTCTCTGCTCAGATAGACAGAAGAATAATCTGTTAGTCATTCATCATATCAGCAACTTTCACTACAGTTTCAATGCTTACATAAAAAACATCTTGTTTCTAATTTACCAGGCAAAGTAAAGAGAGATCACTGGATTTTTTTTTTATTAGCCTGATACATCTGAGCACATGTTGTTCTGTCAAAACTCAATATGAATTAAATTCTTGATAAAATTACGTGAAACATTTTTTTATTGATGGGAATTCTCGGAGGAAAACTGTGGAAAGATAGAGCTGACAGAAGCAGTGCTGCAGCAGGAACGCTGCCTGTGTGGACAACACACACGAGTGAGACACAGCAGCTCACACACACGCACTGCTGAGATACACACCAAATGTGTGGCCTGAGCGTTAAGATGTTCTCACACTTGGCCCACACTTGGTTGTACTGTGCCGAAGCATGACTGTCCCCCCTCCACTCTCCCCTGTAACGAGGCCTATCTTCAGGATTGCAGAAGTAAATTTTTGACTGGACCAATCAGCGACCAGCAGCCGTAGTTAGTGTTAGCAGTTAGTTGCGGCCTGTAGCTGCATCTACTTGGTGATAATGTGATTTTACTTCAAATAAAAAACATCTCATTGTCTCTTTCCATGATGCATGGTGCGTCATAATCTCAATCATAGCACAATATAACAGCATTTATGTGATTATTGAATAGATTGGACTTTAACCTTCCCACTCTCTGTCTGTTTCATCAGGTTTTACCGAATATCTGGGCCCACAGTATATGTCATACAGTCACGTTAATACTAAGTGGTTTAAGGTTGCTCCAGTAGTTTTACACTTAACCTGATACCACGCCTACTAGATTCAAATTCTGCAAAGAATCCCCAGTGGAGCGTGGCCAGACCCTTTTCATGAAGTGAATTTATTCATGAGGTGAATTATGGATCTGGGGTACCAGGCTAACTCCTCTGCTGGCCTGAACTCACATTGCTCCGGTCGAGCCTGGCCTGAGCACGTGTAGCAGTTGTGCACTCTCTCTTTGCGTTGTGCTAATCATATGAAGGAAACCCACATCACTTCTGGCAAACCCGCCATTTATTCTTGGCATCTGGCAGAGGGATTAACAACACAGTCAGTCCCGGGTTCTCACACACACACATACGTCTCACACTGCAAGTGTAAAATAAAAAGAGTGCAGGTTAGCTAGCGACACGTGTTGCACTGGCCACTTTATAAACAAATAAAGAAACACAGTCAACTTTACATTAAAAAGACGGTAATTATAAGTTTCATAAACGACAACTTAAACTGCCCGTTTTGTATAAAATTAAGATAATCAATAAAAACAATGAAGGAGCTCATAACTTGTGCACTTACCAGGGGGACAGCAAGGTCCAACTGTGGCCCAAGTCCACAGGGGCATTGCATTTAGTGACCATAGGAAAAGTAAGTTACAGTGATGCGTGATGTGTGATTATGGCAAGCATATTACATTTTATCTCCGTTACACACGCTTGAGCCTCACCCATACATATATTTAAATCTTGATTCCAATAAAACCACTTCAAACTATACAGTGCATAGCCAAACAGATGAATAAGCAGGGCCATTTCTAGCTCCCTATGCAAAATGCTTTTTGGGGGCACCTAGTCTGTCAAATTAAGTTTGGGGGGCTCCAAATCCTTCAAGATAATTGGTGGAGATGCAGCAGTCTTGTAGACAAGAACATAGATGCCTTTCTCTTCTCTGTACACTCAGTAAGTTGCTAGATAGCCTTGACCTGCACCAGCAGTTTTGCAGGTTCAATGGAAGTGACAGGGAGATGCCTAAGTTACTGCAGTCTGAAGCCTCTAGAACATCCAAAAATCTCCAACACACTGTGACCCTATAAGTGAAAATACTGAGGAACTTGCTGTCTGGTATTAGTTAATAGTAAATGCAGCTGATATTGGCTGTTTTCTTTGAGTTTTATGGGCTTAAAAGTGCATTTTATAAGTTATTGGTTTACTATTTTGTAAATATATGACACTTCCTGATTTTATCATATATTATTTCATGAAATGTAAATAGAAGTACAATTAATGAAAATCATATGCCATAAAATAAACTGCACATTATAACACAGGTATTATTGAATGCCTATTGTAGAACATAGGCCTTCTTCATTTTTTAACATGTGGTTTCCTCTCAGCGGGTCATTCCAGCTGCCAGCAGCCGGTGTATGGCAGGTAATGTTAGGCTTACTATTTCCAGTAACATCTGGATTGAGATCACAGACTTCCTCCCCGGTTATTACAAACTTCCTGAGTTTAGTAAAGAGCCAGTGTGTGCAGTGTGACGTGGTGGGTGTCTGGCAGGTATTGTGCAACAGAACAGTGTTGGAGATGTGACGTGATGGGAGAAGTGTGTCTGCACCTTCATGATGATTTTGACTTGATTACCCCACAAACACAAGCCGCAGCTTTCCTGTCATTGCAGCTTAGTTTTGTTAATATCCAAATCACTCTTACTGTGGCGCTCTGCCACAAGCTGAGGGTCATTTCATCTGAGGACCTGTAGTAAAAATCAAAACATTTTTAAAAAAGCATAGAACATTTCATTAGTGCTTTTTTAGATTGAAGATTGAATTACACATTAATTTACTTGCTTCATGGTGGGAAACATTACCTGTAAAAACCCAACAAGAATTATTAGCGTGGTGAAAGGTTTGAATCCCTGTGACAGTGATATTTAAATCTGTCATATCCGCAACAGGCCGGATGATGTCCTTCGTACATACAGCACTTTGTTCAAGGTGGCTCCAAAAAAGTGTTTTTTGTTTTTTTGTTAGCTTCATTCATTTAAATAGTTATTTTAGAGTTGGGGTCCAAAAAGACTTTGGAGTAATTAAAAACAGGCCTAAATATAAAATATAATTCACAGTGATAAGTAGACTTGGATATCTTTAGGTCCAAAAAACCGAATACAGTTTAGTGCTTCATTCATTCTGTGCAGCGTTTGGTTTAAGAAGCCCCCTGCTGTTTGCTAGTGTGCTCCAGGCACTGCAGACTTTTTGATGCTTTTTCTCTCACCTCGACCTGGACCTTCTGATTCACAAATTAAGCACTGCTGACAGGATTTTATGTTTCTGATACACCCTGAAAGTTGAGCAGGTCACCCGGAAGCCTGCGTGTACAGAGGCAAGTCGACTGAAACCCATTTTATGAGAATCTCTAAGATAAATCTCTGTCTGTGAAACTCCTCCCCTCTGTGATATTTGGGTCCGGACTTTTCCTCGAGTAGGTTCAAAAATTGAACTTTTGGCTGTGGATTTTGAAGAGACCGTATGACAGTGTGCTAGCTTATCTAACAAGCTGCTGTAGCTAGCAGGTCAATTTCTTCAAATGAGTTGCTCATTTGGATTGTCAAGTGAGTTTGTATATTTAAAAAGAATGAGTTTACAGTTTTAGCACATGGTGAATCTGATTCTGCTACTGCTACGTTTCTATCCTTGTGTAAAGAAATGCATTTCCTTGTGTTGGACACAAGGGGCATTATCTGTATATTTACGGATCTACAAACACCAAATACAGCGTAAAACCCCTAAATTCTTTAATAAAAGAAAAAAAGGTTTGAAACGTTTGTTTGGCTTGCAGCCAGCCTTGCTTCAGCTGTTGTTCTGAGGTCCCTGTCTGTTTTTGGGGTTACCTGCTTCACTCACACTGAAAACATAAATGGTCCTGAAAACGATATCATGAAGTTGGCTTTGTTAACACTCACTGAGGTTTGCAGCTTCAGCTAGATTAAGGGGATTATTGTTTAAAACCACCGAATTACAGCCATGAATAAAAAACTAAGATGAGCTAAAAACAATAAATAATAGTATCAAAGTAGTATCAATAATAATAATAATAATAATAATAATAATAATAATAATAATAATAATACTACTAGATGCTTGATATTCAACGTGAAATGTAGGTTCACCAGTTGATCATTTTACTTTAACATAGGAAGCAAACCAAACCAAACAATAAAAGTATTTGGATATGGGTACTTATTGCCTAGTACAGTTACACATGGAGTAAGTAATATTATGAGAATGTAATGTACATAAAAGACATTTCAAAATATCTTATTATATATCTTATTTTTTAAAGTTAGAAAAATAATTTTCGGACTAGTTTTAAACCGGCATTCTGCTTTCAATCTTTAATCTCATTTACACCCAAACACCACGACCGCTTGGTTCCCCTTAAAGCCCGAGTGGGGATTTCACCCTTCTTCAGTCTGTGACCTCCGTCATGTGCTGGGATGGCGTGTAGCAGAGATCGAAGCAGCCACGAAGAGAGTTAGCATTTGCATCTGAGGACGAGGTTCTCTGCTGGAAAACGGTGAATATCTCCCTTGAGAGTGAACGGCTGCCCTAAGCAAAGAGTTTCAGTATCTCCTTGTCTTGTTCACGAGTGATGGGAGAAAGTGAGAGTTGGATGTACAGGTGATCGGGTACGCTGTCAGCAAGAAATGAGGTAGCAGGATAGAAGGATAAAATACAAACAGCCTTAATAAGTATCCTCAGTAGGGTGGCTGGACTCAGACCTAGAGATAAGGTGAGGAAGTCAGGCACCTGGAGGGAGCTGGGGGTACTAAGAATTTTGACTGAATATGGTGAGCACAACAACAAATGGATAAAACAGTCATGTTATCATGGTTTTAATCGTATGCTGCAAGAATAGCAGCATCAGTAATGAGGATTACCCAAATGCCAGGGGCGAATAAAATGAATGCTGACAGCTTGATATGCAGAGGCTTCAGTACACTTGGATTGCTGTGGTAAAGCAGTGTGGAGGCATTTTATGGGTTTATTAAGTATTTATTTTTCTTTTGAATCCTAGTCACCATTCACCTCAGTTGTTGGGGACATGACGGTAATGCCTTTACCCTGTGACACACAGCAGTGTTTTGTGGAATACAAAACTTCGACCAATCTTCCATCAGCATGAGAGGGAGAAAATAATGACTGAATTTTCATTTTTGGGTAGATTTGGAAAAGACATACAACCATGTCCCCTTGGGAACCCTGGTTGGCCATGGGGTACCAGGGCCATTGTGACAAGCAGTCCGTTCCTTGTATAACTAAAGTGTAAACTGTGTCCGTATCCTGGCACAAATCAGACACTTAGTCAGTGAGTGCTGTTTTTTGCCAAGGTTGCCCCTTGTTTCAGATCCTGTTTTTGACATTTATAGACAGGATTTAAAAACACAGCTAAGGTAAGGAGAGTGTCCAGTTTTGGTAACCTCAGAACAGGATCTTTGCTTTTTGAAGATATGATAATAATGTGACAGTAATAATGTGTTTTCCTTTCAGTTTATCAAGGTGTAGGTTTCTCTGTGCAAGATCTGCGGGAAGTTTAAGAGTTGTGTTGTGGTGTGATAGATGCGAGTCTGATGTGGGCCTGTTTACAGTTTCACCGACACTAAGCCTCAGTACCTATTTGTATGATAATTTGACTCAAAACCTCTGGTGCCACAATCGGACATTTCCAGCAACACTGAAAGCCTTAACTGATAGGAAGCATTCAACCACATGGAGAAAGAAAGAGAGAAAAACATGAGCAGACTGATTTTGGTTCTTCCTCAGTGATATTATAATGCTAATGCTAATATTATAATATTTTACTAGCAGCACCAGCTTAACGTCAATACTCGAGACTAGTTTGAATTTGCCAAATGAACATCCTTCTCATGAGAAGACTGTATCATCACCATCAGGTGAGTGTCTATGTCAAAAGATGAGCTGTCACTAGGGATCATTATCATGTCTTTATGTTACATTTCATCAGTCAATATGAACTCTGATTTTTACCACTACCAGCATACTACCAAAGTTCATCTCTAGCTTTCCAGAAATGAACAAGAAAAAAAAAAAAAATCTAACCAGGTGGAATTTATTGTGATTGGTGCAAAAGTCTGCATCCATTTTTTTTTTCTTGGTAAAATTAGTTAGCAGTGGAAACTAACTGCACCATAAAGGTCAGTTTGATCTGGACCACAACCACCTTTTTTTGTTGAGCTAAAATCTGGTTGTTTTCCTTGAAGGTTTCAGATCTGTTGGTTTGTCACTGTGTCAGACGTGTGCTCTGTGCTCCTGACACTGCTGTCGACAGCTGGACATTCACATCATTACACATCTGTATCTCTGCAGCAAGGAAAGACTTTAACCACTGCAAATAAGTAGAAACTTTGATTAAGTCAATTCAAATTGTTTCTTGCCAATTAAACTTCACAGAGTTCCCCAGCCTTCTTAATAATCCTGAATGTGAACACAACAGCAAAAAATTTCAAGTGGGCCTGTAATGAGCACAACTTAGGGTTAGACAGAGCAACTTTCCTTTAATGTGATCATAGGTGATTTTACCAGAAGACATTTTGGTTTCTTTTAACCCTGCATAACGTCTTTACAGTGATAACTGAGTAGTTGTTTCTTTAACCACAAAGATTCTTTAAAAGTAATTTATTATTATTATTATTATTATTATTATTATTATTATTATTATTATTAATAAACTCTAACCATTAAGTTTCACCCATAAAAAATGCGTTGTACAACCTTGGAAGTTTTAGGCCAATTACACACCAGCAGTATCGTGAATAAATATAAATATAAATAAATATAAATAAATGACATGAAAATGCAAAATACTCACTGGCAATTAGTTTGGATTAAAACTATTCAGACCGGCAGCAACGTGAGTTTGCAACAGAAACACAGGAATATGAATTTGCGAAAGACTTTTGACAGCTCACTCCGCAGAGGGAAAATGGACTCATCCTCCTCATCTGACCTCCACGTGAGACTCGGCTTGCTGTGCATAGCTGAGTCTCAGGTCCACACCACATGCTGCGGCAGAAACACTCCTGCTAAAGGCTCCTATTCTTCCCTACGTGTAATAATCACAAAAAACATTACTTGCTGGGTCGCCAAGGTTGTTTTCTGTCTCGTCGGAATAATTTTTTTATTCAATATTGTGTAGTTTTCAATATAAGGAGTTTTTGGTCCACCAAAACCTGAAATTCCTCTCAAAACATGCCACTGGTCATGTAAACCTCCGCACTACTGTGAGAGACAGATGTGACGTTTGTTCTGTACAGCCATCACGATAGTTCATGCCTGTGCTCGCACTGTCAAAGCTCAGAAAAATTTACCTTGATTTGAAAGATAAAACGCTTTTTTGCAGTGTGATATTCGGATTCAGTGTGAAAACAGTCATGCCCAGTCAGCAGTTTGAATAATATCATTGACATGCAAATTATTTGCACGAAAAAAAAGCATTCATAGCCACAGTCTGTTTTATATATACACATATATCCAAATCATAATCCCAAATTTAATGGAAATAATGTCACACTGTAAGTACGCAGTGTTCACCCATACTACTAGTTCTGCATACATGCTACTGTCCTGATTCGTCCCACGTTCAAAACGCTTCCAAGTCTTAACGCTTTCTATTCTCTGCCATTTACCAAACATAAGATGATAGCGGCATTCGCGTGCTTCAGTCTGACTAAGCAGATGCAAAGAGCACCTTTACTCAGGGCTGCCGCTTAAGGTTTTGGTTACACTTGTGCATAAACTGTGTTTAAACCACACCGTGTCGTCACAGAACCATTTCTGTCCCCTGCTTGTCCCTGCTTATCACATAATCACACAAAGCTGGTGAATCCCTTGGTGTCACTTGTTAAAGCAGGAAGTAACCCAGTCAGTGTCTGTTTGTGACACATGACACTTTTCAGTTCACTCTGATGTAAAGCTTCTGCAGCCATACTCTCACTTTATACAATTCTGGTGATAGAAAAGTCCCTTTGTCATCTCGACCAGGATTTAGCCTGTCAAAAAATACCTCAGTCTCAAAGTAAATACTATATATTACTGCTTTGCAAAGTTACTGAGAAAACAATTCCAAGGCACTAAACATTCAGATCTGTGTCAAGAATCCTGGTCAGTGATTTTAATTGTAAGTGCTGTTATTCAAGTTGAAATTGATTTCAAAACATTTCAGGTCAAACATGTTACTGTCCAATCCCAAAAATGTTATACATGTCACTTGTTGTGAGAAACTGTTACTATGCAGGTGAAATTACTTAACTTTACTTTCCAACATTCCTCGGATTTACAGTTCAATTTAAACCCTGAAAAAATGTCCCTCTACGTCACATCTCTCACCTTTACAGAAAAAGAAAAGCAGCTCGCTTGTTTGTTTAGTTTGTTTATATTCTTTTTGTTTTTGTTTACTTTCACTCCCTTTAAGTAAATTTCATATTTTCGTGACACCCCTGAAATGATTTGTTTTGGGGTTTTTTGCTATTTAATACACTAAATAATTTTAATTAAAAATAATAATTAATAATTAGTAATAAGTAATAAGTAATAATTTTTTTAATTAAAAACCACATGCACTGATTTTTCAAAAATTATTATTTTTTAAATTAAATTAAATTATGTTTTTTTTACTATATCCATTGGTCAGTTTATACCAAATTTCACATCTAGTTGTGCTTTTCAATCAGTTAGATCAGTTGTGTACCTTTTTTTCTGAGCACCTACCAAATTTTAATGTTCTAGGAGTTATACCTGTGATGACAGTGAAGCCTAAAAATGTCTTTTTTGTCCAAGACGTTTTTCTAGGGTTGGAAAATTATAAAATTCCAGCGGCCAAAAATATAAATAATTCTCCAAATTCTGCCAAAATGTTTTACTGAAATGTTTAATGTATTGATTGATTGATTTTTATTATTTTGAGTCAAACAGCACAGCATAAATGAGTGCACCATCTCTCAAACCTAACAAATCCAGTGATTTCTTTCACAAATACTTGGTGTTTCTTTACGATGTAATGACCTTGCAGCTGTTTTATCAGTTACCGATGTTATACAATGATGGTAAACAGGCAAAAACAATTCTCTTGTCAGAATAATGAAAGGCAATTTTAAAAAAATGAGTGCATCCCCCTGAAAGTGAAAAAAACACCACGAAATTCATGTTTTTTGGTGCTTGTTAAAGGCAATTGTTTGCATGTGAACCTCCCCTCTTGAACAGGTGTAATTAGTCGACAATTAAACGGGGAGGAGTACAACTAGCTGCTATGTGAAGATGTATTATTGTTGAAGGTGTGGTGATAGAATTACTGCAATGTATGGTAAAATCTTGAATGAGAGGATGCTCTCTTCGTTCACACGTTGGGTTGTCAGGCAATTTTTCAGCATGATAATGACCTCTGAACGTTCTTCCAAAGCCACTGCTGCACTTTTGAGGAAGAATAAGATGAAAGTGCTGCAGTGTAGTCACCTGATCTAAACCCACTTGAGCACCTATGAGGAATTCTGAAGACACAGGTTAAGCAGCATTCAGCAGTTGAAAAGGCTTGACCAGACAAAATGTTGTTCTCAATTTTGCAACCCTAGATTCAAACAAAGTTGGTTCACATTTTTCAGATATTGATGACACATCTTTTTATGAAATTATTAAAGGAGAAGTTCAGTGTTTTGCACATTAAGCCTTATAATAAGGTTATTTACCATCATATACAATGTTCTACAGCATTATTATGATGAACGGTGCAGTCCTGAGAGCTGGAGCTCGTT
>JAQFJA010065046.1:0-14898 GCA_029874485.1 Naso brachycentron | reverse complement strand
AATAACAGACCGCCCTCTGCTGGACAGACTATGTAATTACACCATTTTAAATCATCAGTCCAAACATTTTTTACAGCTTTAAAAACTGTTTCAATATCGAAGCATACCAGAGAACATATGCTGATACTGATATATGTGTGATGAGCTAGTATCGACAGACTGATATATCAGTCAAGCTCTTCTTTTCTCAGTGGTATTTTCAGTGTTTTCATGTACTTATATCCAGCTCCAGTAATCATTACTACCATTAGTACTAACTGAGGGCCAGAAATCCACAGAGAGTGAGCAGCACAGCAGGTTGTGTAACAGTGACGAAGGTGAAGAGGCTCAACAGAGGCTCAGTAACAATGGCAGCATCTTCACTTCAGCATGAGTCATTACACACAAACAGTGAGTCAGCAGAGAGGCGGAGCTGCCGCCAGCTGCAGTGTCATGCTGCTGCTCATGATGCTGCTCAGGTGTCGCTGGTGTCTGTGTCCTGTTTCTGCTCGGATGATCAGCTGCTACCAGTCCGGTGTTCCCTGATGTTCGAGCCCTCGTTTGGTTTTGTATTGATGGGTGTTCGAGCAGCATTTTAACTCCTTTGTTGGTCTATTGTTTAGTTGTGCTTTAGCCCTGGTTTGGCTCTTAAAGTTAGTGGTGTTCAAGTCCTGGCCTGTTCCAGTGTTTAGTGATGTTTTAGCCCAGTTTAAGCTCATTATTCACTTGTATTTTAGCCCTGTCTCAGCCCCGTGTTCACTGGTGTTTAACGGCTCTGTTGATGTTTACTTTAACGTCTGATCGGCTCCATCACTGCCTGGTATTTCAGCTCTGGTTTGGCACAATATTTTATTTGATCTCATTTAGTTAAATCTTGGGAAATGTTCTAGCTTGACTTTAATCCAAAATTCGCTGATGTTTTAGGACTGATTTGGATAAATATGTAGTGGTCTTTGAGTCCTGCGGTTTGTGTGTTGATCTGTGTCATTTTTCATGCGGAATCAGTTTTTTTTCAGCGTTGGCCTCTGAACTAACAGCGTTCGATACTGCAGTGATTTTCTGCCACTGCACGTATTTCTCTTGCTTTCTTTATAAACCACCACTCAAACCTTCAGACACGTTTCCTTCGCACTTATGAACTTCTTCCATCAGAGGTTCATTTTGTTCCTGACACTCTGCTTTGAAGGATAAACACAGAACAATAGATGTGCTGCACGGCTTCATTGTGTGTTTTCAGTGTTTCACCAAACTCTCTCACACACGCTGTCTGTTTATCCATCTTTCTCTCAATTGATCCAGATCAGATTTTTAATTTATATGTGTGTTCATATCTGTTTTTGTCACAAGCATTATGTGCATCTCATTGTGTTAAATGCCGCTCCAGGGTCGCAGCGTCCCCTCTCTTTACTGGCCGTTCTGATCTGACTTTGTTCAAAGGTCACTGGTTTCCAGTTTTCTCGTCCTCTTGTGTCTCTGCTCTTCACACTGATGTGATGAAAAGGAACTCTACAGCAAGCTTTTGTTTAGCACGTTGAAAGAGTTATTGCAGCTACATATTCTTTCACATTTCTGCCCCATTTTCTCTTCTTCTCTTGAAAAGAGACACAAATGAGACACATTATGTAAGAAATCATTTAGAAGTTGCACTCTAAAGTAATGAAAATGGACAATAACAAGGGCACTTTTTCAATAATCACAATGTTTCTCTCTTAAGTTTTCGAAATGATAGAAGATATGTGCAAAAAGTAACAGCAGTATAATCAAAATGAATCACACTGCTCGGTGAGAAAGAGGCAGAGGGGAGAGACGCACAGAAACAAAGTGCTTCTACATCAGGGAGGGAAATAACTTTAGTTTCAGGAGGGTGTTTCTCGCCTCTGAGTCAGATTTGCTTTTATCATCTTTGTGTGGGAAAAGTTCACAAATGCACAATTTACACTGCTGAGACTGAAATAATAAAAACAGCATCACAGCGGCAGAATAACAATGAGACGGTTTGTGCTGCTGCAGGCAGCTTGCTTTTTAGTTTTCGGATCAGCCAGCCAGAACTTATTGGAGTGCGGGATTGTCGCACATTATCTACAGGAGCCTGCTGGGGACAGTCGTCGCATTCATGTGTGAATATTTGAAAATTAAAATTAAGAAAGTGAAAAGAAAGTAAATGAAATACAAGGTAGACTAAATCTGACTGAGTAGGTTTATTTTAGAGTTGATCCTTGAAGGGCATTCAAGGGCAAAGCAACACACACGCGCACACACACACACACACACACACACACACGGATAAGTTCATGGCCTGAGGGGGAACGAGTCACACATGAACAGTGCCATGATGGACTCCAGGCTGGAAGGAAGCGTTCCTCTCTGTGGTACTTTCTGTAAATTAAGCTTCATTCAAAAGGTCCAATATGAAGGATTTAGTGACATCTAGAGGTAAAGTTGCAGACTGCAACCAACTCAACATCCCTCTGCTCAATCTCTTCTTACAAGCGTGTATGAGAACCCACACTGGCAGCAAAACTCCTGAGAAACCCATAAGACCCTCTCCGGAGCCAGTGTTTGGTTTGTCCATTCTGGGCTACTGTAGAAACATGGCGCTGCAAAGACCTGCTCTCTCTGTAGGTACAAAAGGCTCATTCTAAGGCATGAAAACACAGTGATTCTTATTTTCAGGTGATTAGACACTCCTGAGAACGTAAGTCTTGAAATATATTCAATTTCCGCCATTTACTACAAATAAATCCCCTTAAAAACTACATTTAATATAATTAAATGTAAATTTATGTAAGTCAGACCCTCGGGAGATTGGCTGGAGAACTGGTGCAGTGGGAGCAGTTTTGTGTTTGTGTTAAAGGTCCCTTATTGGTCACATTTACAGGGTGCAGTGAAATGTGTTCTCTACATTTAACCCGTCCCTGAGGAGCAGTGGGCAGCCACAGTGCAGCGCCCGGGGACCAACTCCAGATTCTGAGTCAGTGCGTCTGTTAAGTGCGACCCGGCCACGGATAATGGATGGATGGATGGACATATGTTTAAAGTCAACATAGAGATTACAGGACACACTTGATTTTTCACAGCGCTGTGTGTGTTCAGACAAACGAGCTGCTTTACACTCACTGATTAAAACTCTTGAGTCAGACTCGTCACATTTCATCAAGACACAAGATGAAGTCAACCAATCAACATCCAGCCGCATTTATTGAGATACTCCGAGTCTTTGAGTGGATGAAACTGACATTTGTTTCCGTCACAGTTAGAACGACACGGTTAAAATATGAGGGAAAAGGATTCGGATCTTGAATGAAGTGCACGTCACAGTCCTTTCAGCGGAGACCTGCACCGTTCGGCGCTCACCTCCAATCAACATTCCCCGTCTGTCTGAGTCCATCTGATTAGGAAGGATGAGACAATTTCGTTTGATTGCATCATTAATATGGCTGCTGCAGATCAACCTTAGACTCTGTCCATCTATTCTTACCTTAAATTTACAGACCTGTTCTTTTCCTCTCTTGTGCGTCCTCATCATATTTAACTTTGTCCATGTGCGGAACTTTAGGACTCTTTGATTCTTCCTTTCTTCACACACGTCCTCATTATGTGCAGGAGCACATTCAGACTCAACCTCTCTCCTGTCATCTCAAGTCTCTACCTTGTGTGATCAGAAACGGACGTCAGATGGTCCTCACTCATCTTCCATAAAGTTTGAGTTACTGTGTCACAATCAATATTCGGTTTCCATAGTTATTCCATATGAGTGAACACAGTGTTGATGAATGTCCTGCTCCGTGTGGGTGGCCAAGAAACATTATCCAAATGTTCCACGTTGTTCATCTTTCCTCTTTTCCAGCATGAAGTTTGTGGATATAACGAACAGCATGTTTGTAAATGTAACATATCAGAGGATGCATATTATTCATACACATCACTGATATGATGCATATCCTCACCACGATGGGGGCCGGTGAGGGTGTCGGGAAGGCCTGACTCCCCCGAGGCCGAGCATGCGGGTTTGTTTGATGAATCGTCTGCAGCTTCGACAGACATCAGCCTCCGCGGCTGATGAATCACTTCCACCGTCAATTTCCATATTTCTCTTCCTCGACTTTCACTCAGGACAGCATCTTCCTGATTGACTCATTTTTCAAATGCAAACAGTCTCTGTGGCGCTTGGTAAGAGGGCAAAGTATTGATGACTTCAGCCATCACAACTTTATTCAAGTTTTTGCAAAACTTGAGCTGCTCCTTGAGGTTACGTGTCCAACACTGATCGTGTGGTGCGAGCTGGTGTTGCAGGTGCAGACAATGTGAGATAGTTTAGGAAAAATTTTCTCCTGTTTCACAAAGATGTAAATTATCTGGATGAATCGCTCCTGTTCAGCTGATTCTGCAGCCTCCATCCTGACCTGATCATTGAACCCTGACGCTGTCTGCATGTTTAATCACAAACTTGACTCAAATATGTAACAATGAGCTGCTGAGTCAGTGAAACAACAAAGGTCAGAGCCCTGCTAGAAATGGAGGAGATGAGGAAGGTCCATGCTGCAGTTACTTCCCTCTTAAACAAAATATTTATTTCAATCATCTCAAACTTTTCCTCTGCCAAGGTCACATGACAGACCTGTGACGCATCATCTGCTTTCAGTTTCGTTCAGTTTGCAGCCGAGTCTCCATGATGGAGCTGCGTGCAGCTGCAGCTGTTGCCTCATTTAGCTCAGTCTGCATGTTTGTCTGGTCAATATACTGAAAAACGCTTTACATGTGCAAACAGCAGCCCTGCTCATAATCCCAGGCCCACACACACACACACTGCACTCATCCAGTGCAGCGTGTGTGTGTGTGTGTGTGTGTGTGTTTGTGTGTGTGTGTGTGTGTGTTTGCATGTTTCTGAGAGAAGGAGAGAAATGTTGCATTGATACAGGAGCACCTTAAAACGATCCACCCGAGTGAAATTAGTTCTTTGCTCTGCATTCAGAAAAGGAGACTGACGTCTATGAGCTGTTTAAAACCACGCCCTCTTGTGGTCGCCTTAAGAATGACTGTTGCACCTCTGAGGCAGCTTGACTTTGATATAGCAACACAAACTCCTCAGAGACATGAAATAAATTGACCTTCTTGGATCAGTAAAATTGCCTGAATTTGATTTTTTCCTTTTTCCTACAAACAAAAACAAACAAGACTTTAATCATTTCCTGACCTTCCCCAGCTTGTCCTCGTGCCCCAACTAAGTGCTCCTAAAAAGATAACATGAATCATTTTTATTGTGCTTTACATCTATGGAGGGAGTGGGCCCTCTTTCAGAGAGTCTGCCATATATGCACCCTCATATTTCTACAGGAGCCCAGAAAGGACAAACCAAACACTCACTCTAAAAATGGCCTTTTGTGTTTTTCACAAAGGTCATCCTTCATGCTTGGAGGGGCAGGTGAGCGTAGGGAAATTCAATCAGGTGCAATCTGCAACTTCACCACTAGATGCCACTAAATCCCACACACTAGACCTTTCATGGTAGTAATTTATAGCCGTCATTCTCTTCTTCTTCTCTGCATTAGCCTGCAGAAGCTTCAGGTATTTGAAGTGCTGAGAATAGAAAGCAAACACGCAGAGCTGAAAAGCCCGCAGATGATATTTCTGGATCAATTTGCTTTGGCCTTTTGAGGCAAAAATGCAATCAGATTAGCAGCTCAGAATCTATTTCATGCTAATTAGAAGTACAAACGAGAAACCTTTGCCTTCGCGCCGGCTGCAGCCGCTCCGCCTGCCGAGGAGACATTTCCATAAACACTGAAACAATGGATGTGAGTGTGCCCAAGAGTTGGTGGGAAAGAGTGTGTGACTCATTTGAATGTGTGAGTCAGTGAGTGTGTGTGAGCAAGGACTGAAAGTGAGCTGGCAAAATGTGTGTATCTGAGATGATACGACAAATAAGTGGTGTGTGCGTGTGTGACCAAGTGTATCTGTTTGTTTGTTTCTGTGTGTTCTCAAGCAGGCATGATTCATGTCTGCACGCAGCAAGCCCGAGAGACCTGTGCAACAACGCATGTATGCAAAATTCGTGTGTATGTGTGTGTGCACATGCGTCACTTAACAGCCTGTTAGGTGCAAGACAAAGTGCTCGGATTAAACTTGAAAATCAGAGCACGCAAAGGAAAAGATCAAATGCTTGGACAGATTTTCAGATTCCTCTGTTTCTGTCAAACACACACACACACACGCAGGAACATAATTTGGTTCCTGTGAGCGAGCCGTGATGTGAGGAGAAAAGCCAGAGTGATCACAACTGATTATGACTGTCTGTGCTTTTCTCCCGCTACAGATCTGTGACTCCCAGAGAAGGTTGTTTAGATTTGGAGTCAGCAGCAGGGAAGCAAACGGACGGCTGCCTCACACACACACACACACACACACACACCGGCACACACACACCCACACACACACGCTCCCTGTGCTCATGCCTCTCACTTTTCCCACCTGGCATTGTTGTGTAACAGATGGGTGACATCCATGAACAGCAGAATAAAATATGACAGTCGACGACCCACTGAGCGCTCACGCTAACAGATCCGCTCACCGTGTGTGTGTGATCGCCAGCTGTCAATTTACTCTGTCATGCTTTCTTACTTTGCCAGGGAGTCTTTAGTGTGTGTTTGTGTGTGTGTTGACAAAAACCAAACAGCCACACACATTCTCTCACAGGAAGGACACATTTGCGAAATTCTGTTTCCAGGAAGAATGAATCATTCAAAGTAATGGAAGACACATTTTCCTGAACATGACGGATATTTTTCCTCTGAGGCAGTTTAATTAAAGTACTTTTGAAAAGCAACAGGTTTCAGATTTACCCAAGTAGAGCCATTTTGCGAACATTAAAGTAATGCAATTTGATTGCTGCACAATGTGTGAACGGAGAACGTTTCCAGTCAGACTCAGGTCTGTCCCTAAAGTTTTGCCGATGTGTCTTATAAATATTGTAAAAGAGGACACTCGTGCAAAGCAAGGACTGTTTTTTTCTGTATTATTCTTTTATTTCATTACGTGTAACACAATTACATGAAAACTACTTTCTTCCTTTTATTGTGTGCTCTCTGTCTGAGCACACGAGCTGCTGCCAATCGTCTCTCTTGACTTTAAAACCTTCAGGCTCAGCTGACGAGCTGATGAAAAGCAGCTGCAGTCGGCAACACACTGCAGCTGCAGGTGACGGCGTCGCCTGTGTGAAGTTTGACTGCGCCTTAATTTCAGGGAAAATCTCCAGAGATCCAGAAAACTGAGAACAGGAGCAGCATTTAGAAAAACGTCTGCAAACAGAAGTAAAGACGGACGAGCGGGGAAAGGTTCAGCGTTTTCAGATGTTACACAGATGCTTCAGTTTTTTTATTTAACACGCCGAAGAAAACAGTTCAATAAACGACTGTAGGTCAACTTTCATCTCAAACAACAAACAACAGCTTCCTGTCTTTTGTTCTCTGTTGGTGATTCTGTTCAAATAAACTGACATTGCTTCATACTGGGTTTGTTTTTTTGTTTTTTTTTCCCAACAAAGTGTTTTTTTTAAGCATCTTGAGCAGTTTTTTTGTGGTGCTGGGGCAGCAAGTTATTCAAGTAAACAAACAAAAAAATTGACTTTGATAACTGATTCACAGATTTTTTTAGTTATAATGAAGCAAATTGCCCAACCTGCTGGTTCCAGTTTTTGAAATATGAGGAAATTTCTGTTTTATATCATTTGTAAATGAAGTTTCTTAAGTTTTTTAGTAGTTGTTTGGACAAAAATCTATAGTAGTTTGTAGTATTTTAATTGTCTCATTTTAGTATTTGACATGATTAGACCTCTTCTTTCTGACTTCCTTCCAACTGAAACGTTCCCTTTCTGACATGTCTTCAAAAAGCACAGGTGTAAATAACAAGCACAACGATGCTCAGAGAAACGAGAAGGCTTGTTTGTTCACTTTACTTCAACCTGATCCTAAACAGCCAGGTGAAAACACACGTGTGTAAATTGAGGCCAAGTCCACACTGACGGGTGTTGTTATTTACATTTGACCTTTTATCACGAGGCATAAAATGCTGTAAATCGGTTTGTAGTTTTGTGGCAGGTAATTGTGTCTCAGTGAGAACAGCAGTAGAAATGTCCTGTTGCATCGCCTCATTTTTCATTTCCAAACTGTAAAACAACTGCAGCCTCTTTGATTCATGACTGCTGTGAAAGAAAAGAACAACTTTAACTTCTACTTGTTGTAAGAAAACAAAGAAGAAATCTATCACAGAAATGCAGAAATCATGACTGAATTTCTCTGCAGCAGCTTTCCGAGGTAATTATGATGCTTTTGGGTTTGTTTTTTTCATGCATCGCTTTAATATCAGCCAAACCTTCAACTGCACAAAATACTCATGATTCATATGAATCTTTTTTCCATTAACAGGCGAATCTCATTCAGTTTCGTCTGCAAGTTTGAATGAATGTCCGAAAGCTGAAGTCCTAATTTATCTCTGCACACACAGATGTTCACACACTCACTTACTGTGCGGTTCCACTCTTTGCTCAGTTGAAGCAGAACAAAGCCTCAAGTTACCCGGACGAACAAACACAAGAACAAACAAGAGTGAAAGCTCATCAACATCAAGCAATGTTTTGGCATTAAAATTGTTAGTTTCTTATTTTTTAATGCAAAAAATCAGAACATCAGAAAACAGAGGAGCCGCATTTTTCTCTTTCTGATATACGAAAAAGGAGGAAACCATCTTTTGTCCTTCGAACCTTTAAAAAAATGCAAAGGTTATTCAATTTAAAAGGGCACAGAACAAAGAAAAGAGCCAAATCCTCATGTTTAAGAAGTTGGAGCCAGTAAATATTTGGCATTTCTGGTTGATGAATACATTTAACATCAAACAAATTTTGAATATTTGCAGTAGGCTAATTGATAAAGCAGCTGGTTTAAGCATTAGTCTAAGTGGATCTTGTAAAATCAGTGAGCAGCAGAATCAGTTTGTGTTCCATGAATGAATTTCTGTGCCTCCAGCTTGTTGTTCGCCACAAGCGATTTACCAACATGGCCTCCTTCCCCTCAGTCAATCCAAACTATTCAGGCATCAATATGAAGCAAAACAGCCTTTTTTCACGGCAAACATTCGACTGCAACAGAAGAAGAAGCACAGGTGGTGTAATAATATCAGCAGCAGCTCTGACTTCAGTTTCAGTTTCGCAGCAAAATCAATCAGAGATCAGATCCACTGCAGGAGACAAAATTTATCTTCACGTTAGTTCAGCATAAAGTTCAACTTCGCTTAACTTTGACATGCAAATGTGCACATTTGACCAACAGCAAGAAGTTTACTTTCTCTAACTGCTTGTCAGATAAAAAAAGAGACAGGAAATAATGAGACAAAAACATTTTAGCTTAGCAAATATGTTTACTAGCTAAGAGAAATGTATTTTTTCTATTCAGTAACTTTTTATCTAACAACATGGTGAGCAAAGGCAGACAAATGCAAACAGTAACAGTGCAGACAGAATAAAGTAACCAAACCTGTTCTGGCTGAGCTAATGGTTAGCTTTCTATCTACAGCAGTTCAGCATCAGCTCTGCAGGTAGTCACTGTCACAAAAGCCACACCTGTTTGACAAAGGTGAGCAGGTTTGACGATGTAATGTGACTGCGGCATAAGACAAAGTGTGACAATAAAACTTCATCATATTTTCACACAGATGCAGCAAACACACACACACACAGAGAAGCTCCTGCACAGGCTGAGAGCTCAGAGGAAGAGTCAGACTGTGTGTGTTGACACTTGACAGACAGAAACAGAGATGCTGAGTGACAAGTACAGACGCAGGAGCATGAAGGGAGAAAGACGATAAGAGTGAAAACACAAACCTAATATGACAACAGGAAGTGAGCCAAACAGTCAACACAAAGATCAGAGGAGACACGGAGACGTTTGCATTTTGGATCGAAGCTCACACTGGTTCTGCAGCGGTAACAGAAGTTTTTAAAGATCGTTTGACGTCACCGAGCCTCTGAATCCTCCGTCGTCTCCCACAGAGCGATGCCTGGACTGTCAACTCCCGTCAACCCGACACAAATAAACATGGCTGTCTGACCACCTTACAGGAACGGCTCACCAAAAAATCTAAATTCCACTCATTATTTTCTGTGTTGCAAAACAGTGCAGCAGCGTTTTCCAAGTTTATGCTGCGTTCAACTGCAAGTGGGAAGTCAGTAGTTCTGGGTTGGCATGAAAGACTTCCAACCAGAATGCATTCCATGGAAACGGGAAGCACAGTCGCAAAAACCTTTTAATTTTGAGAGCAAACTGCATCTCAACATAAATACATTTTGATTATACATTTTATTTTATTGCTAATAGTAATAATTCTTGGAACATTAAAGCTCATCTTCTTGTGTAATTAAAAAATGGCTGCGCTGTTCAAAGGCCAAAACTGCTAGTGGCAAAAAGAGTGAAGGTAAGAAACACAAGCTGGCAGGATAACTTCAACCTCTACACCTTCAAACCTGCAGGTGACTCTTTCATTCATGATTTAAGTGATGCAGAGTTGACTGAGTGTCCAGATTGAAAATATCATGAATGTGATGTAATCAGTGCCCTCTCACTGCAATCATTACTGTGTGCTCAAAAAACACCACATGAGACAGTTACTCAGGCGTATTGGAGTGTGTCAGTTGGTGCTTTTGGAGAAGACGCCAGATTCACAGCAGAGAAAAACATCAGTCACAAATATGACATTTTGATTTTATCAATAAAAAAATACAATTAGACAAAACTACAGAAGGGCAGAAACTAAACTAATCCCAGAAAAACATCAAGGAGGGAAAGAAAAAATCTCACTCCCACCCCTCTGAGATCACATAACCGATTTCTGACGCAATCAAAAGATATTAGAGCATTTTTCATCAGATTTATGTGGACTCTAAATGTTTCTTTTTATACATTTGGTGACTGAACTGACTGTTTATCTGTTTGATTGGTCGTCTGGCTCCGCCATGTGCATCTTGTTTGTTTGTTTGTTTGCCTGCCGGTCGTCGCCGCTGGTTCTGAGCGGGCAGGTCGGGAGCCTCCCGCCGGGAAGGCCCGGTTCACATCGAGTGTTAACTCCGCCCAGCCAGTACGTCACAGCCCTACGGGCAGCCCCAAAACGGGCGGCCCCTTTGACACAGCCTCTGTGAGTCACAAACAAACCCTGCAGCGAATCTAAGTAATGAGGAAACACTTGTGTTAGCTCATTTAATTCAAAGGTTTTCACACAATGAGGCCTTCAAAGGGGGTTTCCTGGAAGAAGCACACAGTATCGATACACACACTCTTCTGTAAAAACCTTAAATCTCTAAGAATGTTTGCGTTTACGAGACGTTTTGAAAGGTTTGTCCTTCCCTTAATGTTCATTAAAGTGGTCCAGATTCTCGTGTGATCTGTCATCTGACAACAGCTGGAGGAAGTGATCACATGTTTACTCTGAAGCATCAATACCACATCGCACTCCAGCAGCAGACAGCTCATGAGTGTGTCATGTCTGTCAGAGTTTAGCTGATAAACTCTGTTTTGTTCTGTAGATTAATAGAGATTTTTAGCTGTTATGTCTGCAAGTTAAAGTGCCAGAACATAAACTCATATTAAACAATGACAGAGATGTTTTACACTGACAGATAACTGAACACATCACAGCTCAGATCTTTAAGAGACGGAGAATTTGATCAGAAATGCAGCCGGCAGCTTCGCTGATTCATTCAGAATCGTTTCCCTTCAGGATTCGCAGGAAACACACGACTGAGTCTCTCCTTTGTCTGTGTTTGAGTGTGATAAAGCTTATCAGAGTCTTGGAAAAATCAGGGGAATCCCACAAGGATTGAAGAAGAGAGCAAAGCACTACAGAAAAACCCACAGAACCAAAATAGCAGAAAAAGTTTAATTACGTCGGGAGATCCTTTGTACTGTGAGAGATAAAACTCTTCAGCGCTTTGAACAGACACGAGGGCTTCTGACAGGCTGAATACATTCTTTGTAAAACGAGGAACTCTATGAAAATCTGCCCCAAATTTTGCCTTTTGTAAAGAAACACTTCTTTGTGTCTGGATGCTCTTTTTGTTTCATTAATTCTGAATCATCATGTGCCCAAATTACTGCAGCATTAATGTGATGGCAGGTTAAAGCTGGGGTCGGCAACATCTGGTAATCAAGCTAATGAAGCATGAGACTTCTTAGGAAGCAACTCCGCTGCCCCTCCCCTCCCCGTTTTTGCTCCATAGCTCCGCCCCTTCACCTGGCTCATGTCTCTCTTTTAGATGATTGTCTCGACACGTCGCCCTTCCATTTTTTTGAGGCTGCTTTGTCGTATTTGCAGTTGTTGTTAAAGCTGAAAGAGAGACTTTTCCTCCTCGGTTGACCAACATTGTATCAAGCTTTCACTGGCTGAGGGGGCGTGAACGAGCATCTACCTTTGTAGAGGAGCCAACAGGAACACAAGCTCTCTGAAATGAGCTGTGATTGGCTGAAAGTCCAGTTGCAGTCTGAATATGAAACTGAGGAGAGGAGCAGAAGTCTAGAGTTCTTTCAGACCAGCTGAATTACAATATGCTGGGATTTTTGCCCAATGACACCAAAGATAAACGTTAAATACATTTTAATTTGGTGATTGTTTTCATTCTCATTTTCTACTACTAAAAACTCACAAAAACAAACAAGAAACTAGAAAAGAGGAGAAGAAAAAAATAAAAAGGTCCACCAGCATAACTGTGCATTTCATAAGTGGTTAGCATGGCTGAGTTTTACTTGTTTTTCACTGCAGGTCACATGAGGAGGAGATGTTCAGTCAGGAATTCTATTCTGATACAGATTTTGTCAAATTCAGAAAATATCTCCTCTGTCTGCTCGCTGTCCCTTCTGTGTGTGTGCTGTGAACAGTCCTGGCTCTGTGCATGAGAAGCAGAAAAACTGGCGTGTAGCGCCACAGACGAGCAGCCAGTCAGAAACACATGGCGTTTGTACTCATGCACAGGACGGGGACGATGGGAGCGAGAGAGTCGGTTGACTGGCACATGCTAACAAGCTGAACTACACAACATATTATCAGCAACCTTCCTCCAGACTCTCCAGCTGCAGGATGGATTCAGTGAAATTCTGCAGGTGCTGCATGTGAACTATGAGACTTTTGGGAACGAGTGAACATGTGACACAGACCATCACTCCACTTTCTGTCTCATCCTCCTGTGGATAGTCGCCTGTGGCCTCTGCAGAGAAGCTGAAAGTCGCTCTGCTCAAAGGGCGCAGATATCATTACAAGGTGAAGGAGGACAGAGGTGAACTTTGTTGGCTTCTATTAATATATATTTTAAATTGCATAAATCATTCAGAAATGTAGTAATAATTTATCGGGATCTGGACTCAAGCTCTGCAGGTCAAATTAATGTGTAATTTCTATTAAATTATTATGAATTTAATGTATTTGTTATATTCTGACAGCTTTACCTTTTTTTTTCTTTTTCCTTTTTGTACCTAATTGATGCAACGACCACTTCATCACAGACATGGATATTAAAAATGCAAAAGTTGGTATCTTTATATAAATCAAAATGCTGCAAAAGCTTTATGCGTGTTAATCAAATTTTCTGTGTGACAATGTAAAAAGAGCAGAAACAGATGAGAATGTTTGCAGCATTAACAGAAATAAGAGCAGACGTGTCACAAGTATTCCAGTTTACAAACGAGATCAGATGGATTCTTGCAGGAAATCAAATAGTAAATAGTTTTGTCAGGAACGGCTGAAGGACTGTGGAAGATCATCCAAGAATTCTCACTGTGAGGCTGCGGTGCCGAATGCTGGTCTGTGTGCTGCCCTGCTGAGAGGAGGAGAGGAGGAGGGCGGGGTTTGGAGAGGGTGGGATGCACTGTAAACGTCCGAATGGGTGATTGAAGCGGATGAGACACAGGTGGTTGAATCAGCGAGGCGATAAGGAGAAATGAACATTCTGATATTCACAGTAAACAGGAAGCAGAAGCAGGGAGGATAAACTGCCACAGTGCTGCTGCACATTTGTCTCTGTGTGTTCTCTTGAGCCGCGTCTTTGTTACAGTCTGCCCATGACGCTGCCAAACCTTCGCTCAGTGCCAATGACAAAATGTGACCTGATGGAATAATTGATTTAAACAACTGCAACATAGACAGCCAATCATATTTGGTCCATCACCAACTCTTGCAGAACTAATTGGTTTACAGTTAACACCAGACGGCACAAGGGTGTTTTCTCTCCTCTCTTTCTCTTTATCTCCAAAAGTCAATGAAGGAGAAAGAGAACAACGAGCCACTTCCCTGATGAAATAAAAATAATTTAAACAAATGCTTCACCTTGAAAACACTTTGTCATGGTTCAGGCAACTTGGAAACCAGCAGGTTGGAGTGACAGTGTCCTCTGCTTGTCTGCAAAGTATGTTTGTTTGTCTGCGTGTGGCTTTGTGTGTTGCTGCTGCTGTGGTGCGTCCCTTTCAAGAAATTACCCTGATTAGTCTGATAAAACCTGGACTGGAATTATAAATCAGAGAGGATCGGAGCAGAGGGGACAGGATTGGTGCTCTAGTTAAGATCCTGTATTAGCAGCCATCAAAGAGGACAATGTGGTGGCTTTGTGAAAACCTTGCCTTGTCCTGCTGAGAGACGCAGAGGGACAGGAAACAGGATGGTGAACGTGTGCATGTGTGTGTTTTTATGACAGGAAAGTTCAGATGTTGAAACCATTTGCGGCTGTGAGCTCCATTTGGTGAGTCATGCTCTGTTTGCACCCTGCAGAGAGTCAGGTCTGACGCTCCTCCAGCCTGCAGACACTCAGCAGCAGCTCCTAATCTGCAGCTGAGACACATGAAGAGTGTGTGTGTGTGTGTGTGTGTCTGCAAAAAGAAGACAAGGCGAAAGCAC
>JAQFJA010065043.1:0-14901 GCA_029874485.1 Naso brachycentron | reverse complement strand
ACTTCAAGTATTTTTGTCTGCTGATATTCCAATGTGTTTGTTTTCCGAGCTTTTTCAAACTATTGCTATCCAGGATGTGTTTATAGACATGTAACTGGATTGCAAATAAAAGAGTTTAGAAACTGATCTCCAACCATCTGTTCATAAGTTACAGTACATATTTGCCATTTTAGTACCTGCTGAGAAAAATGCCCGCTAAATGAAGTGGAACAATGAGCACAGCACCCTCTGATTATCCACAGTTACATGATGCAAAACATTTTAACTCAAAGGTTTTCAGACCAATGTAGCAATAATAGATACAGTAGAGTTTGAAAAACCAAGTCTTTAAATTAAATTTAAATTCTAATCAATGTCAGATATCTTGTAAGGAGCCACTTTGTAACCACCTTTCATTAAACAGGTAAACTGTAACAGCTTACAACACTGGTGTCTGGCATTTTGCTGTGACATCAGGAGAGATTACTATGGTAATAGGGCTCCATTAATGCAGCAATGTCACCCATAATAAAATTACTGCCATGTAACAAAAGCCATATGTTCCTGCTACAAGGCACTGTCCTGTTGGAGGGAAACAGTCACAAATTACAAGGAGAGATGCTGAGGAAGGAGTTTATACCCCATGAGGACACAATTAATGAGATTATAAAGAGACAAATGCATTCGTTAAGCTGTTTTCTGAAAGAAAAAAAAACACCTACATGGAACTCCTGATAACATCCAAAAGTAAGTAAGATTACACCACATGGAGCTATGGATGCGTTATCTGAGCAAGCTTGAGTCAGACTTCATCCCTCATTTCTTCCGTGCAGTAATGTGGAGCAACTCTCATTGCATTTTAAACAGCTATATTATACCTATAGATAGGATGCTTTCAGAGTCAAATGAAATTCAGGTCATTTAATTTATAACTGCCTATTAAACTCAAGTCCATTGTTTGTGACACCAGAATCTTAACTGATAGCAGGCAAGCTATCGCTGGAAGGCAGTTTAGAGATAAGCCTTCTATGCATTATATACAACTTAGGACTGTAATTGCCTCTCACATAGAAGTAGAGGCTGCGAAAGTGCTTTTTTTTTTTTTCTCTTCTGACCTTGTTGAGAAATATAATTGTTGTCTGCCAGCAAATTCCATCAAAGCTTGAACGCCTTAGAAGATCAAGAAGACGATGAAGGAGTGGAAACTGCCGTATAGGATAAGTCATGAAGCCACGGCGAAAAGGAGAAGAAATCACAGAAAGAACATTTCACATTTCAGCCTTTTACTCATTGGGTGCAGATGATTAAAACAAGATGGGAAGGGTGACAAAACTGACGAATACTTCAGCCAAATGTTACAGAACAGCCTTAAAGCCACACAGACACAACCTGACAGATTACCACAGTGCAAGCATTGCTGAAGTGTTGTAGTTTTGCTGGCAGAACATGGTGGAGGGTAGGAAGTTTATTTTTGGTAACACTGGGTATAAATTCCATAACAACCGTTAAGCATATTGTAATTCAGGTGATCTGAAAGAACAATGGACTTCTGAACCTCTCCTTGGCTCTATATTCATGCTTTAAGAAATGAAAAACATGACGGATATTTTTGGGCCAATAATTTTCCGGTCATTTCCGAGAGCGTGTGTTCCTACTGGCTGCTGTATGCAGTGCGTCTAGTGACAGGTGATGTCGCTGCGAACTGACTGTTGAAATAAGCGACATGCCTTACATTCTAAAACTGGCCTTTGGTGACTTGACAAGCTGAGCTGCAGGCAACACCATCAGCCGGCTTGAGTTGAGCTGAGATGGACCATTTCATTCCGCTACAACCCTCACAAGGAGGTGAGGGTGCAGCGGAGTAGAGGTGGGATATCCGACTGACGTCCGACGGGACCCATCAGGTACCCACGGGCTGGGCTGGGTCAGGCTAGTGTTTTAGAAGTGACGGTCGGAACTGGTTCGGGTTTGGTGACCTGCTTTCTGTGTTTTTCTTCCCTTTTTTATCCATTCAGAGCTGGGATTTCTGTTTTTCCGATTCATCTGACGGCACCTGAACGCACCACAGCCTTTTTAGAGATGTGATTGGTTGGCTGGACTGCCAGAAATCGCACTTCTGCCATGAGTTTGTGTGGGGTTGTGTGTGTGAGGAATTAAACGTTAGGGATGCATATTTTCATGTCTGAGACGACTTATGGCAAGCATGGCAGTGTGATCTGTGACTGTATGTTGCGCCTCTGCTTATATAAGTCGAGCTGATGGTTGGGTCGGTCAGAGTTTTGGAAATGACGGTCAGTTGGCAGTCCGGTTCAGTCAGAACTAACTTGGGTTTGAAAGGGTATCGGGCTGAGAATCTCGGCCCGATCCCTCCTCTACAGCGGAGTTGCTTTCTTAAGACCTCTACACATGATCATAGGCAAAACCGTTTTGTGCCCATTGTTTTTCTACGGAGAGAGCGGCACCACCTGACCAAGCAACACCACTACCCTTGGCGTTGCACACAGCTCGGATTTGCCCCTTGATCGATGCGCTCAAAGTTCAAATTATTTGAACTTCAAATAATCAAATTATTTGAACTTTGACCTGGTTTGACGCTGACCTTTCAAGGTGCAGCCGATGAGATACCAGCTATATGTGGCCAGAGACAGTCTGGAAGTGACACATACATGCAGAGGAAGGAGAGAAAGAGGACAGAAAAATCCATAGCACTCTGACCAAGTTTAACTGTCTCGCTTTCGTAACAACGCGATGTTTCATGCACACCAACTCATTAGGGTTGGGGTTTTTTTCGACGCTGCATAATTAGAATGTCGAGTGAAAGAGCCTTCTTTTAAAACAGGTTTAAATACATAGTAAACAAACTCTTTTTCCTCCTTTTCCTTTTCTTCTTTTTCCCGGGGTGACAACCGGCGTGGCCGTTGCCTAGCAACAGTGACTGGCTCTGAGCCTCCGCTGTGCCTTCTCTCTACGCACTATCTGGCAGTGGGTGAAGCACAAAAGTCTTTTCATGTGAAGGCCGCTTTGGGAGTCTCATGCTACATTTAGCTGATTTCCACACGTTGCCTACCTCAGCTTTAAAGCATCTTTATTCACTGGACTTGGAAAGGTAAGGAAAAAAAAAAAGGATGGCAAGAGTGGCAAATAACAGATGAAAACTTCAGCAAAAAGTTACAGAACATCCCTAAAGCCACACAGACAAATCAGACAGATTTACAGAGTGTTATATTCCCACAGTGCACGTGTTGTTGAAGTGTTGTAGTTCTGCTGGCAGAACATGACAGCATCAACTGCAGGAAGCCTTTTTCAGCTGCAGAAGCCATATTTAATGCTAATATTGACCTTGCTTGAGCATTTAATGAATCCTGCTCTTCCCTCCCTGACCTGACCTCTCACAGTGGCTCACAACACTTGACTGCAGTCCAAATGATTAGTATAAACTCGCTTTTTTAAAACTATGGCTCAGGAGTATTTTTTTTTAATTGCTCTCCATCAGGCTGTTGGCACTGCAGCTTAATGCACCAATAACACCGACTGTAAAAAGAGATACACAGCTAGAAATGCAGACGTTAAAACTTGGGGGAATCCCTGTGATACATCCTGCTAATTAGATGCTGCTCCCAGAGGATCAGTCATGATATGTTTCATTGATCTACAATGAACTTTTTATTGATCTCAAGTCATTTACAAGGCAAACCAAAGAAATGCAGGACTGCAAACAGCAAAATCAGATTCAGCCACAGCATCCATTGATACGATTACAGCATATCTGTTACCATAGCAACATAAGCAAATCCAGCACTATATCCATTGAACATGTTAGTCTTTGGTGCTTTGGATGAAATTAAAGTTAATGTTGGAGGAAATAATACATAGTTGGCTTCTTCAGCTCACGGTGAATGGATGTTAGACAGATGCCGAATGGCAATCAGAAATAAAAGCTCAAAACTAAATATTTCTTTCTATAATGTGTCTGTAGGAAGAATTGGCCCAAAAGAAACAAAGTTACACAAAGACTTTCAATGACTGCAGAAATAAGTTTGCGTTGTTATATAACTTGTGCATCACATGACAACACGAGAAACCCTAAACATTTTTTTTAAGCAGGCATGGGTAGTCCACCTCTTGAATGACAGAGGCAGTCCTCTGACTAATGAGCTGAAACCATCAAAACAGACACAGCACTGTGAACACCGGTCACACCCTCACTGTCAATGCCAACTGAAGACAATGGATGATCAAAACACGTTGATTCACCATAAGTAAGACTCCGACTTCCTATAAAAATGAATCTGACATTCTATGAGTTTGTGGGTGGAAAAGAGTGACAGGAAATATAGGAACGTAGGAGTTGGAGCAAATACTTTTTGCAGTTTATGATTTACAGTGAAGCACACAATTATTGTAATTAACTGAAAGCCTCTTAAGTGGTGGTGCACAATGCACACGTGAAAGCATTTTATGGTTTTATTACTGTCATAATACAGAACACTGCTGTATTTTTTCCTTTGTCCTTTGCAGAAAAGGCATTCTTTCCTCAGCTAACTCTGTAAGAATGAAATGAAAGAATAGATAAAGATTTTATAACTTCGCACAGAAAGGATCTTCCTGTGTGTGTTGTGTGTGTGCATCAGAAAATCAAATGCAAACAGCACAGCTGTGCAAATCTCTGCGCAATTTAATTAGCTGTAGTAACTGCTGAAAATCAATATTGTGGACACGCATCCTAACGAGGACAGAAAAAGGAGCTGAGCTGCAACTGACAATCAAATTACTGAAAATCCCTGCCAGTCTTGCTTTTATGTATTCACGTGGTGGTCACACCTGCGCGCCAAGGTGGATTATAAATCACGTCTGGAACATGAACCATACAGACTGTCTCACTAATTCAGATGAATTTAATCCATGCAAGGTAAAGCAGCCTTGAGGGCATGTAGCCACTGCTTCCCGAGCTCTGCTTCTGCTTACTGAAAAGGTGGCTGCACATGTGATGTGGGCTTCTGACTGGGGTGTCACCAAATCAAATCAATGGTCCAGAAAGGAAACAGCTGTCTTTTCTCCCTCAAGCAGCAGGGAAAATGCCCTTGAGAAGGAAACTGAACAACTAAAGGGCAAGGATAGTTGTAGGCAACCTTGAGGCTGTTCCAGAAAGTCAATAAAACATGTTCTTCTATGTGCTCTTGAGGAAAATTATTGTTGTACAAATGGCACATTTGTAGAGAACAAACTCAGCAACATCTGTTAGTGTGCTCTTGAGCCAGGCATTTAAACCCTTGGCTCTACAGAGACCAAAGGGAAGGAGGCAGTTGGGAGGGCTGAGACCCTCTTGGATGATCTGTGAGGAAGTTTGGAGCACTATGAATAATATGTTCATCCATTGCTGTGTGAAATTTTTACAGCATGGGAAGCCTTTAAAGAATAGTGCAGCGAACAGCTCCCCCCTCTCTCTCTCTCTCTGTCTTTACAGCAGGAGCGCACACTCTCCACACAGTGTGCAGTGGTAGTGCATCGCAGCGCATCAAGCGTCACACACTGTTGAAATACCTCCTCTTACCTGAGCAGTTCTCACCTCTGCGTCCTTCCACAAAGGCACTTCGTTGTGCACAATGCCACCAAGCACCCGCGTGGATTTCATGGATACGTTTTGTGCCTTTTACGCGCCGTTTTAGCGCGTCAACTGGTGAGAACGCGATGTCCTGGTCCTGGATGTATTTTCTCCGGTGATCGTGAAGAGAGAGAAGGGAGGCGCAGCTCGCAAAAACCATGCGGACAGCGGCCACGTCCCTTGGTGGGAGCACCGGAGGCAGAAAGCGACACTAGTTGGAAAGCAATATTTGTGCTTTCTGGAAAATAAAAACATTCGTCGATGAAGAAACAAAGAGAGACGAGATGGTAGAGAAGTAAGTGCCTTAACAACTGACTGGCACTTGATTGATGACTTTTAGGCTATTACCTGTGCATCTTCTGTGAATACAGCAGCTTAAAATTTGCTGAATAACATAGTCAACTTGTGTTTGTAGTAAATTGTAGCATCTTTTTTTCCGTCTGCACCACAGTGTTATTCCTACTGTATTTGAACTTCTCTGGAGCTTTTGTTTTAGGCTTTGTATCCAATTCTTGATTTCCACTGAGAAAAACCCCATTTAAGGCTTGCATTAACTCGACAAAATGCTCATCATGCATTTATGTAAAACTGCACATATAGTAAAACATTTCTATAAATTATTGTACATTCATCTCACTATGAATGATCCTCATCTTTAATTATTTACTGAAAAATACGGTCTATCAGGACCTCATGGGGCGGTTATGTAACTGCATCTAGACTACTTAGTGTTAAAGAATCAGTACTTTGACAAAGAGCGTTTCATTTTTAATTCGTTTCCATTCAGTTACTGTATTTACTCGTACTATGGGATCCAAAACCAACAAAAAAAGCATCTGAGTATTTTAGTTGGAGATACTAGAGATAAATACAACCCATAGAATGTTCCAGTGTAAGCTATGTTTAGGTATTTATTCATTTACAATTACATGTAGCCTACCATTTATTTACACACCAATTATCAGTGGTAAGAAGTCCTAGTGACTGGCATCCAGAAAACCCGTATAAAAGGGGATGCTCAGACTTACAATAAATCCAGATGTTGGTGTTTGAGAATAGCAGGTGGTTAGAAGTGCGTTGCAGACAGAATATGGAATAAGAGCTGCTCTACCTGCGGAGAGGTGATGAAGTGGTGCTGCGCTATGTTTCTTATTGGAAGGAAAACAGGATAAAACCCTGCAAGGCATTGTGTATTTTGTATGTATTTTAAAAAGCTTTGAATAGTTAATTGGAATATTTGCAAATGTATGCAGTTCTGGAACACATTATATGGGTCTTATGACTCACTGACATTAGTAAAGATATTGTAGCCATTAATAATACATTTATAGCTCCATTTTTCAGAAGTTATGATTATTTGAATTAATTAATCTTCTTTTGTTGAAGTAATTAGAGGATTAATCGGTTCCTCTGGTGACAGACATGGACATATAATTAAAACTTTGTTCTCACAATTGATTTATGTCATTTTTAAACAGAAATGTTAAACATTCTCAGGTTTCAGCATCTTTAAAGGTGGAGTCAGTAGCATTTGTAAACATAACAGCCGTTTGTAAACACAACATTCAAACTGGGCCCCTCTGTGGCTCAACACACCAGAAGTATTGTAACTCAGTGTGTACTACATATACTGCTATACCGCTTACCTAACATTACACAGCAAGCTACATTGGAACATTATATTTGTTTAATGGAGAAGTCGATAATTTAGCAAGCTAACAAGCTAACTGCTAGTGTGTAGCACCTACCTGTCCATCACAAAGTAGCCGAACTCTGCATCGCTCTTCCCAGCCTCTCTTTCAGTGCTCCAAAACAGCTGAAAGCCAAACCGAGACTCACTTTCACTCTGGAACAAGTTTTATCTGCTTACTCGCTAGAGCTATATTTCCTTTTCTTTGCATTATGTCCACATTTTTGACTTTCTCCAGTCTGGATGCCGTCCAGTAGCTGTGCTCCGCGGCACTCTTACACTATCGAAATTGATTGCATATCTACATCGCCCTTTATGGTAACTTGTCCCGAGCAGGTCCTGAGTCAGCCAAAACAGCGAAATACAGGCAGAGGGCGGTGTGTCTCCATATACAGTCACCACCACACATATACAGAGGCCCAGACGTGATGATTGAGCAGCATTAATTTTGTATATGTCTGTATTTTATTTTTTAGTAAAATCCTACTGACTCCACCTTTAATGTGAAGATTTGATGCTTTTTTTTCTTGTTTATATCACTGCAAATTGAATATTTTTAAGTTTTGGGCTGGTAGCTGGACAACAGGAATAACCCTTTTTTTTTTTGGAGGGATAGTGGTGTTATGTGTAGTCTTTATTCTTTCTTTTTTGCAAATGATCAATTAATCCAGAATATATCCATTGATAGATAGATTCTTTACTAGTAAGAAGATACTGATTTGAGGGAAACTGATGTGACGCATAGGTACAACTTATTTAAGTGCTCAGGGAAGTATCTTGTGACGGAAAGAAAATTGATCCATATTATTCATTTATTCATTTTCATCCTCTCAGTGGCCGCACCTGACCTTCTTGACCCCAAGTCTGCTGCCCACAACTCCAAACCTCGCTTATCCTTCTCTGCAAAACCAGTGGTGCTGAACACTCCAGATGATGACGAGTGCGACACCAGGACCACTGTCATGAGGTGGAAAACTGTGTCAGCCATTTTCTTCCTGGTGGTGCTTTACCTCATTATTGGAGCGACGGTGTTCAAAGCGCTGGAGCAGCCGCATGAGAGTTCCCAGAAGATGGCCATTCTCACAGAGAAACTGCAGTTCTTGGCCCTGCACTCCTGTGTTAATTCTTCTGAGCTTGAGGATTTGGTCAAGGTATGTGAAGGCTCAACACCATACCAGTAATTGAAATCTTTTCTCTCCTGCAAGACCTGGTGATGACCAACAAAATGTATCAAAATAATTCAGACTTTTTTTAATCATGACTGCAATCATCTAGGTAGCAGGTAGCACATTTATAAAAACATAAGCAAATACATTAAGAAAGAAATTAATAAAGCATTGGACCCAGTAGAGGCAAATAATATTAAAGGATTACTAATATTCTTATAATAAAGGACATCCGCTGCCTTCTCCTTTATGGATTACAGCTGGATCTCACCGTCAACCAGGGTTGATGAAAATCTTTTCCTCTGGGGGAATCTAGCTGGCATATTGGACTTGTGGATGATGATTACTTCTCTAATGTGCAAGGACCAAAAGCACTTTAATTCTCATAGGACAGTGATTTGTGTACAGCAGCTAATTTTGTCCCCTCGCTGAACCATTTCCATGATTCTGTTGTAGCACCAGATAGGTAATGCCCAGAAAGGTGTCCATCACCTCAACTTGAAGACTACATGTAGTATTTTCAGTGCATAAGCATGAGCCTTTAAATAAAATCACGAAATGGACAAAGTGACCTTGTACTTTAAACACGTTCTTTGATATAAAAACACACTACTGCTGTTGTTAGTCTGAGGAGTTTTTATTAGTAACCGTGGCAGGGCTTTTGCTCTCTTTTAGCCACTTCAGTAATAACATTAAAGTCCTTGCAATATTTCTTATGGCAGAGCATCAGCCTCCAGTGTAGTATCATGATGGACAAAAAACCTATAGAAGCAAGCATTTTTGTTTCAATGACATTTTTTCTGGTAATAATGAGAAAACTATCAGGGTACATCTATGTGCTGCAGTATACATAACTTGAGCGCAGCTTAAATGAAATTAATGTATATTACAATCATCCAAAATAAAATGCAAAAATTGTAAGTTTAATTGGATATTTCTTAGGGTGGGGATTATGTGCCAGGTAATATTTCTGCATTCTTATTAGAGATGTAGTGCATTGGACCAGCAATAAGCACAATCTTTAGTTTTTGGTCAGATCCCTGATGAATACCTATCTGATTTTCAGTCATTTTCTCGAGCAAGCTCTTTAATAATGTTACTGTGGGAATTGCTATCCTCTGTGTTTGCATTCAGTTACATTTAGAGTATAGGTTCTCACTTTATTAAAACAGACCAAAGCCAAGAATGATTTATTATTAAATAATGCTCAGTACTGTTCTGTATGTAAGTGAGACTGTTTTGGATACAGATGGCAATTGTTTGGCTTTGAGATACTGAGATAATGCTTAAAGATGGTGTTGATGCTGTTTGTTATGAGATCATCAGACTGACTGATCCCTTGTCGGATGTGGACCTTTGTCACCTTAAACATGCATATGCTGTGATAGGCTATGTAATGTTATTTATGTAAGCAATATTACACGAGAGGGTGTGCTTTAGCGTCATTTGAGCACAACAGTGATGCAGTCAGGTCAAGAGGCGCATCTCGGCACGGTTGAGGGGTTGAGGCAAGAAAATTTCACTGTATTGTACTTGTGCAATTGCATTTGACAAATCAAGAGCCGTGAATCTTCAACACTGGGACTAGGGAGCAAGAGTTTTTCCTATATCAAATACATGGGTTGATATTACGTAATATAAGCTGCATTTGGTTACCAAATACTGACAACAAAGTTACTATTCTGAATTCCCCATCTTCGGTAGTAGGTGGCATTGTTGCCTAAGGTATGGCCTGGTAATTATGATCAGGCAGTGTGTAAGACTACTAAGAGAGCCTCTGAATGAGTTACATGTGCTCATGGTAGATGCTTCTCGCTGGTTTGGACAGTTGGCATCTCAGCAGCATATGAGTGCATGACCAAAGCAAGCTGGCTACAATGTGTAATTACTTAAAAGTGATGCTGTTGCTGCTGAATTTGAACCCTGTTATACGCTGTTAAGAAACTAAACTAAAAACTAAAAAAAAAAAAAACTAAACTAAAATGGTAAACATTATTAAAATGATACTTATTAGACACTAGTGTCATGACTCCTGCACCTAAATTGTGACATTTCTGCAATCATGAGTCAGTTGTTCCTCCAGCTACTGGGTGTCCCCAGACTTTTCCTCCCTCTTGTCAGCCAGCTTCCCATGCTCACTTTCAGACCTGTTTACTATTTCCAGTCATCTGACTTCCTGCTCTACCTGCACACCTGTTCCCAAGTACCTCATCAGCTGCCCTGCATTTTTACCCATTCCCTTTTGTCTCCAGTCTTTGTAAGTTTGTCTGTTTTTGTTTTTGTTTCCGTTTCAGTTTCTTAAGGTCTTTCCAGTGTTTTATGCAGCTAGGTTGTATCACCTAACTACTTGCTTGCCTCTACTGCTATCCATCTACTCATCAGCCTTTTGGACACTGTATTGCTACACTAGTATGTTAATACAGACAACATTTCAGCAAAGTGCCGAAGTCTAGCAGACTCACAAGCATTGCCAGCTTAAGAAAAATTTCTGAAATACATGCTCTAGCATATCAAATTGATTAGTAACGACACAAGAGGTGTTTTTGAAAAGGGCATCACTGGCTGTAAAACTGACATACAACACATCTTTTAGTACTGGCCAAAGGATGTTGTCAACTTTAGTCAATGAATTTCATCTGAACTTTATGACCCCTGACAATCAAATTTCATGTCAGGCTTCTGTTTTAGTAAAGCAAAATATTAGAGTAAACTGCTCTCTATTTTCAAATAGGCCTGTATCTTTTCAGCAAGTTGAATATTTGTTTCCAGGCAAATTTGATTTCATTTTGTAACAGACCTCTCCACTGTCTTGAACCTTAGGATATAAATTGCAAAATGAAGTGAATCAACTATTGGCTCAAGATTTTAAGCTTGTAAAAACTGCGGAGTTTGCCTGTACGATGCATTCAAGAGCACTGTACTATTTCAGGGCCAGTTTCTACAGTAAATACCTAACAACAATCTATAAAGAAAAACCTTTTAGCTATTACTTAACAGCATTCTGACCAAACCACTGTGCTCATCATCCTTAAAACAGAAAACATTTGAGTTCAGCATCCTTTTAAGCAACTATATCTCCTTTGATGATTTATTGATCAGCAGCTTTGACACAGGTGTCCTCCAACTCACTTTTACTTAATTATGTCTACACAAACACACACATGCATGCATGCACACAAGCAAACAGAAGACACACACGCGCACTCAAACACACACAACCACACATCACCTCTGTGGGCTCCCACTGATCAAAAGCCAGTCAGCAGAGGATTTAGGAGAGATGTGCTCTCAGAGGGAGTAATTAAAAAAAGTGAGTTATGTCAAAAAGCGCAGATGCTTCTCCTGACTGTCTGGCTGAGCTTGGGAACAGCCAATGTGGATGTCACATGTCTTATCATTTCCCATGTTGCCATAGTTGGTATGCATACAATGAGTGCCAAAAACAGTGAATCAATATGGAAGCAAAGGGGCTGATTGAGCCAAGCCTGTATGAATGTGTGGTTTGCGAAATGATGTTTTAGAGGCACCGTTTACAATTTTATCTTTGAACTGTCTCCTCTGTTGTATTGGAAAATGATAAAGGGTAGAATGAATGAAACACTAAGTTAGCATGTGCTCACCTTTGCAAATTGTCTTTGTGTCTGTGAATACATTTGTATCCACTACAGGTGCGTAAGACGTGTTTATGTCCTAATGGCAAAATGTGGTTCTGGAGACACATACATGTCAGAGCTACCACAGAGGCAGTTTTGAGTACTCTGCCAGAGAAATCTTCCTGACAGAAGGATGGTGGATCAGCAATAGGCTTTTTCATAATCACTATCATAATTCCTACATTAGGTTACACATGGTGCTTTGATCTGTTGTCAAACGACCATACCAGTGTTACATCTCATCGTTCTTTGTTAACATCTACCACAAATAGTTACATAAACCATTTACATTTTGTCCATATTCAATAAATATTAAAGAAAGTATCTGAAAATGTGTTTCGATGTTAATTAAAAAGAACATCTGTGTCAAAATCCATCTTCACGCTAATATTCGAGCTAGGAAAGAAAGCCAAGGAACTATTTTTCCAGGCGTAATAATGTTTGTCTCCGCTGCTCCTGGCTTCCCTCCCTCTATCGCTCAGCAATTTTTGGCCATATAAAATGCAGATGTTCTCAATAGAAGGGTAAATTAGCTATACCTAGCAACTTTCACATTTCCTATAGTGTTTCTATACCCTGTTTCAGTATGAATGTTGGCAATCACTGGATTATATTAATTTATTACTTATTTTTACATGCAGTGCCAAAACTTTTTTAAATTCTCACTTTCTACAATATCTGTACATGACAACAATGGTATGGTTAACATTAGGTAATAAACATTGTAAATAAAAAAAGGATGAAGGTCAGTTTCATTGATACAAACTCCACACAAATCATCCAATACGAATGTAATTTCTAAGATACTGGAATGAGAAGATGTTAAATTCTGTTTTGTTATGTTTTTTGGTAGTTACCTGTACAGTGCCTGTTCGGTTTGTGTTCCATCCATACGCGGAGATGAACGTAGACTACTTTCTCCTCAATGGGTTTTCCAATCAATCTAAAATTGCACATGGGCATTGACATTTGCCATAGTCAGAGACTGACGAAGCCCTTTGTCTCATTTACTCACTGCCCTTGGCCATTTTGCATTTTGAGGAAAATTTGTCCACTGTAGCAGAATGCTAGTTGCTGCTATTGAGGGAGCTGCAGAAGAATCTGTCTTTTTAGCCCACCAGCCAAATGTTGTGTAGATGAAAATATTCTACCCACCATTTTTAACCAGCCACAAAATAAAATGTGGCCTATATGCAAGTCTAAACAATAACACATGATTGTGGTGGTAAATAAAACGGTGGTCAAAGGAGATACCAATATACCCTGCCAATCTGACAAACGATTTTCACACTATGTGAGGGACAGAAGTACATACATACATACATACATACATACGTACATACATACATACATAGATTTCTCGTTTTTATAGGATGAATGTGCCATTCCTTACAGTTGTTGTTTGTGCCTCTTTGTGACAATAGTTCATTGTAAACTACATTCACTGCCATCCCAAATCTTTACACCTTCTGACCTATTGTGTTAACTCTTGTTGTTACATCAGTGCTCAGGTTCTAAGCCATTATTCATCCATTTCAGCTTTTACACACTTGATCTTTACACTCCACAGTCGAAAAGCCAATAAAAGATCTCTCAGTTTCACTGAGGATCACTGAGGATGACTAATGGCAGCAGACAACAGCCTGACACTGCAGTGACTCAAACCTGTGTGTGTGTGGGTGTGTGGATGTGCGCGCTCGCGTGTGTGTGTTATGTATGAAAGCTGACCATGCTAGTTCAGGTTCAAATTTTTTTACACTTGAAAAGTGGATCAATAAGGATGAAAACCAACAGACAGCAATAAATTTGATTCAGTTCAGAAGAGGTTTGACAAGCGTAGAAGTGGCTATTATTTATCTAAATATTTGAACAGTCCATAATAGCGGTATGAATAACTGAAAAATATGCTATGCTACAAGAGGTTTTTACTACGAAAATACTCATAATTAGCTAGTGTAAAGTATGTTGATATACTATCAGGCAGCTCCTTCTGTCCTTGATACAAAGACACAAGCCAATCAAAAAAGAGGGGAAGATATCCAATTATTTAGTGATACTACGGCGACTGAGTCTTACTGTCAAAAAGAAAAAGCACTCATGAGTGTGCAGGTGAATCTCGAGAGCAGTGTTTAGATTTTTCCCATGCTCAAAACATGGCTGTCACCTCTCAGGCCACAGTACTGCTCTCACGAGGGGAGATATTTTGCTCTGCTTTTGACAGTCATATGCCTTCTTAGTTTCTCTTCTACAGTTCCTTGGCCTAAGTCAGGCCCATGTACAGCATGATTGCCAGGTACTACTTACACATCTGAAGCTATTCTGACGTGTACACAGAAAATCTTCCATGTCATCAAGCAACACTGGAGGATAACAGCAGTATTAGCTTAGATGTGTTAGTATACGGACCAGACTCAATTGTATATGGGCCTAGAGGCACAAGCACAATCAACAAAACTGTATCTATTATACTTTTTTACAGCTTACTGTACAAAACCACTATCTGTAGTGTAGATACACATTGTCTGAGCTTCACTGCTTATTATTTCTGTGTTTAGGTTATTCTGGGAGTAGGAAGCCACACTGTTTTTTTCTTTGAGCTAGTGGCTTTATTCCTATCTGAAAATCATGTCACACTCAAAGTAACCTGAAAGACTAACCAGCAGAATACTGACCCAGCTTATTTAATTAAAGACATAAACCCTCCTTTGGCATCACTCAAAGTTACTACACACACACACACACACACACACACACACACACACACATTTAAAGTCTGCCACTTCTGTCTTTCATGTGAAAAAAATCTCCTGG
>JAQFJA010064991.1:0-14928 GCA_029874485.1 Naso brachycentron | reverse complement strand
CCTTGCAAAGTAAGCAGCTCCGTGCTTACTTGGTTGTCCTCTGCTTTGGAGTTAGCTAGCAGGCCTTGGCAAAGCTGCTGATGCTAACAGTTGCTACACAGGACCTTGCGTCGCTGCTGTAGGAAGAAGTTTTTTTGTTCGCTTGGGCTGCTGTTTGCAGCTCTCAGCAGCTGAAGTTCAGAAGAAGATCCCTTGAGGGCTCGGAACTTCTGGTAAGAGCTCTGGTGGGAGCTCAGGAGTGTCTTGGAAGCTGTAAGAGAGGACCTCAGTGTTGTGTCCGCCACTAGGTGGCATAGTACTACTGGGTACGCTCAGATAGAAGAGCGTAGTAGAAGAAGAGTATGCATGCATGTGTACGGTGTGTGAGCAGACGAGAGTTCGGTGAATAAAGCAGCATGTGAAAAGTAGTCCTGCTTCTGTGATTCCTCCTACTCTAGGCCACCTACAAATACAACAACTGGCGACGATGTCTCTACCCATGCCTGCACGTTTCTCTCCTGCAGTGGAGAACCGCCTATTCCATTCGTTACATGGAGGAAAATGTTCTAAAACTACCTGTTAGCCATACATGCTACAGGCAACGCAAGGCCTGAGGCTAGACGACGGGCCCTGCTCATTCACGCTCTCGGCACTGAAGGACAACGCCTGTTCTACACCCTTCCAGACACGGGTACTACATACGGTGAAAACATGTCGGCTTTGGAAGGACTCTTCATGCCAAAGGTGAATACTGTCGTCTCCCGACACCACTTCAGACAGAGAGCGCAGCATGCTGACGAGACTGTGCATCAGTTTATTGCAGCACTAAGAGAATTAGCGGCTACGTGTGCTTATGCTACCATGGAAGATGAAATGCTAAGGTACCAGCTAATCGAAAAGGCCTACGCACTGGCAGTGCGAGAGAGACTTTTAATGGAACCGTCCCTGACTTTGGACTTTGCTATTGCTCTTGCATGTCAGGTAGGCCATGCTCTGCAGTCGTCCAGCGTGCTCGTGGGTGCTGCTGCTGTGCAAGCGGTCGTACCGCAGAAGCCGCGTCACTGGAGGGACAACAGACGCCGCTCCGACCCTGCTGCACGCAAATCACCACAGCAAAAACAGCGGACCTGCTACAGATGTGGAGCAACTACACACCTAGCTAATGCAACCGACTGCCCAGCTTCCCAGGCAAAATGCAACAGTTGTGGTAAGACTGGACACTTCTCAAAGGTTTGCCGCTCAACTAAACAAGTGAGGGAGGTTGTGCCTGAAGTAGTTGTGCTAATGACAAGCTCTGATGATGCTAATACTGCTGACAGGATACAGTGCAATGTGACTATAGAAACTGCTTCAGGAGAGTCTGCAAAATGTGAACTGTTAGTGGATACAGGCTCCTCAGTTTCCATCATACCAGAGACTTTATATGACAGACACTTCTCTGCATGTTCCCTCACTCACCCAAAAATTAAGCTTGTCACCTACTTAAAGGAGAATATTCCAGTGCTTGGATGTTTAAAGGCTACTGTTTTCACGGACTCTGCAACTGCTCCTGCTTTTCTGTATGTGGTTTGTGGAGGCTCTGCTCTGCTGGGGATGGACCTGATCAGGGCACTGAACTGGACATTTACTCACAAACTTAACCAGGTTTCATCTTCTGCCACTGATCAGCCTTCGCCTACTGCACCTGCAATGGAAACAACAAATGCTCCCTCATCAGTTGGCTGCATCACAGGATTTGTGCACAAAGTAAAGGTACGTGAGGATGCAGTACCAGTGCAGCAAAAATTACAATGACTACCCTTTGCTGTGCGTCAGGCTGTCTCTGATGAACTTGATATGATGTTAAAGGAAGGCATAATTGAACGTATAGATGCCTCACCCTGGATTTCCCCAATAGTGGTAACAACAAGGAAGGGAGGCAGAATTAGACTATGCACTGATCTCCGTGAACCTAACAAGGCCATTGTTGCTGATAGTCACCCACTGCCCCACATTGAAGAGCTGTTAAGTGAGCTCAGGGGTGCCTCAGTGTTCTCCACAATAGATTTGGCCTCAGCATACCACCAACTACCACTGCACGAAGAAAGTCGTGACCTGACTGCCTTTATTATTCATAAAGGGCTCTTTCGCTACTGTCATGTTCCATATGGTTTGGCTTCTGCCCCATCTGTGTTCCAGAAGATGATGGAAACAGTGCTAAGAGGTCTGTCCGGAGTGCGCAACTACCTCGATGATGTCATCGTAACTGGACCTTCTCTGGAGGAGCATGATAGGAACCTACGTGCAGATCTGCAACGCCTGGATGACGCAGGCTTGAAACTGAACATGCAGAAATGTTCGTTCAGACAGACAAGCCTTAGATTTTTGGGCCATGTTATCTCCAAAGACAGAATTTTGCCTGACACTGACCACATCACAGCCATCCGCGACACCCCAGCCCCACACGACCTGGTCGCCCTATGGTCCTTCTTAGGACTAATTTCATGGTACAGCAGATTCCTTCCAAATTTCGCGATATTAGTGGAGCCGATGAGAGCGTTGCTGAGAGAGGCTACAGACTCTGGCTTCCAATGGACTGCGAATGCGGACTGAAAAAGTTGCTATTAGAAAGCCCAGTACTAGCATTATTTGACCCTTCTCTCCCCACTTCTGTGACTACAGATGCGTCGGATTATGGCCTGGGTGGTGTCCTTACCCAACTACACCCAGATGGGACCGAACACACTGTAGCATTTGCATCGTGGAGTCTCACTTCTCCAGAAAGAAAATATTAGACAGTGGAAAAAGAGGCTCTTGCGTGCATGTGGGCTGTCGAAAAGTGGAGGTCGTATCTCTGGGGACGGCGCTTCACTCTAAGGACTGACCATCAGGCATTGACCACGCTGCTTGCTTATGATGTTGAGTACAGACCAGGGTCACAGAATCAGGCTGCAGACTGTTTGTCGCGTCTACCACTCCTCACTCAGACAGCTGCAATGGAGAAACCTGAAATGGTGGCATCTGTACTGTCAACTCTGTCTGTCAGTGACTTCACTTCATCCTCTGCACAATGCCCTGAACTCACCCTCTTACGTGCTCAGATTGAAAAGGGCTGGCCCAAATGCAAAAAAGACGTAGATCCCACTCTGACACCATACTTCCTGGTCTGTCATGAACTCTCTGCATCTGACACACTAGTGATGAGAGGCGAGTATCGCTACATTGTTCCAGTTTCTCTTCGTGCTACTGTGGTTCACTTGGCGCATGACACACATCAAGGAGTAGTGCGCACCAAACAGAGGCTACGTGAACTGTACTGGTGCAACAGTGTAACGGGGCGGTAGAAAGATGGAACAGAGTGCTTAAGGAATGTATCTTAGCTGCAGAACACATGCAGAAAAACTGGAAAACTGCAGTAACTGACTTCCTGCAAGACTACCATGCAACACCACACGCAACCACTGGTGTCTCTATCGTCTGAACTCTTGCACAACAGAAGGATGAAAACTAAGCTGGATATCTTTCCAGTTCAGGACAAAAGTGACATGTGCACTACTGTGAGAAGTACAGTGGAAAAGCAACAGAACAAGTCAAAGCAGTACACTGACAAACGTCGTGGTGCAAAAACACCTGCCTTCAAACCTGGAGACTGGGTGAGAGTTAAAAAGCCTGACCATGTCCATAAAGGAACTCCAAAGTTCACACAACCCTTTTCCATTCAGAGACAGATTGGACCAAGTACATTTGTGTTAAGTGATAACAAGAAGTGGAATGCTTCACGGCTGACTCACTGCCCTGTGGGTCCAGGACCACCTTCAGTAAAGCCAGCTGATACAGCCCCAGTGACTCCGAGAAGGAGCTGCTCGGCTTGCTACCCTACTTGGCTGATGACTTTCAGCTGGGTTAAGGACAGTAAAAAAAAAAAAAAAAAAGACTAATGACTTAAACTTCAGTAGACAGATTGCGTTGTGCTTCGTTATTCTGTGGTACAAGCCAAAAATGGCCAGTAAGGAAATTAATGTGGTATTTTCTGTTTCTGAAATGTTGGAAATGTTTTTGCAATGGCTTAACAGAAATGATATAGCAGCTAAGGTTATGCTATGAGTGCTGTTTACTAACTCAAGCTCTACAAATGCCATTTTTGTTATGTTAGCCTCTGAAAGGTACCATGCATAATCTTTCAAGTAAGGGGGGAGAGATAAGAGAGTGAACAAAGGAAGGAGCTGGGTTTTGTTGCCTGGTCAGAGGTGTCGATCCCACTGACCAATGGTAACTCACAGCTGGGTCTGTGGCATGTCTTCACACCTAGGTGTAAAGATCTGGAGGACTGTGGGGGATGAGCTCAGTCCATAGCTTCCTTTGTGGCAGATGAGAAACATGTTTATTCAAAAATAGTCCTGTTCAAATCCCCAAAATTAACGTTTTCATCTGTGGATCCCAACAGTCTGCAGTGGGTCGCTATCATAAAGGCTATGAATACTGTGGCAGATAAGACAGTAAAACTCTGTCAAAATTTAACAACAAAGTAATTTATTGGTTATAGGTGGGGGTCCAAATCGGACCCGTGTTTCCCTGTGGTGACTTCTGAGAAAATAAGGAAGGATGGCAGGTTAAGAAGAGAGATGCATTTTGGTCATTTTGCTTATAAAAGGCATGACGTTTTATCTTGTCCCCCCCTTAAACTAAATATCTATAATCAACTATATTTGGAAAGTTTTTCAATGACACACTTAAACAGCAGAAGCCTCTTTGTGAATTTTGTTCAAATCAAGATTATTTAGAATCACTGAAACATTATATTAACTTAAATTAAATCAATTAAATTTCAGAGTATATTTTTAAGTTGCGTATGTAGAACTCCTGGTTCTTGCAGTGATCAATTTATGAATACCATGGTTGATATTTTCAGAAAAATTGAAAAATTAACATTTGACTTTTGTAATGCAATGTTTAGTTTTGGTCTCTTGCCTCCTGTTAACAAACCTAGAAGGATAACTAAAGAAAGTGGCACACCCATTGATATTTTTACTAATGTTCATAGCCCAGCAACAAGTAGTTTGTTATTAAATAGCAACAGTGATCATCTTCCTATATTTGCATTTAGCACCATTGAAAGAGTAAATGTTCAGTTGATGTAAGAGAGCTGCCTTGTATATTAGTAAGAATAAGGACTCCTGAAAGAACTGAGGCCTTAAAGATGGACCTTATCAACTGTTATTGACGTTAAGTGTATGTTGACAGTACTGCTCAGATGATGCATTTTTGTTCACATTCATAGAGTTATACAACAAACGTTGTCCTATTAGAGAGTGCTGGGAAAAAGATAAATATAAAGGAAAATGCAGATGATTTAAAAAAAAAACCTGCAAAGGGCAAAAAGAAAAATTTACTCTCTAAGAGATCATTACAACTGAGAACTATGGAGGACCACAAGGGTCACGGAAACTATAATAAAGAATTTCTACAATTAAAAACAGGAATAAATAAATTAGTTTACCAATCCATTGATTAATCCATCAATAAATAGAGAAATTCCAAAAAGAATTAACAAATGAAACCTTTAAACAGCAAGTAAGTACATCAAATAAAAATACATCAATGAATTCTTCAATAAATTATGGCTAATTTGCATTGTTAATTGACAATGAGAAAAGGAATTCCCCTTTCAAATGGCCGATTAAAAGCTGTATTCTTAATTAAGTTTTTGAAGTTATTTATTTCTGTTTTCTAAACTGCATTTTCAAATTGATTTTCAGTTTCAATTATTTATTAAGGAATTTATTAATGCATGTTTACATTATGTAATTATTCACTCTTTTAAAGTTTAATCTGAAAAATTCTTTTTATGATTACCCTTTTTTTTATTTATTTATTTATGGACTAATTAATGATTTTTAAACTAGCGTTTTTAATTGTACAGCAGTTTTTAATTAAAGAGATGTTTTATTACAGCTTCCGTGACCCTTGTGGTCCTACATAGAAACTCAGTGAAAGTGAAGAAAAATATAAGTTGTCTCAGAATAAACTGTTTTCTATTATGAGATTACCAGAAAAATGGACACTATATTAGACAGCAAAAATAACATTCAAAGGACTTGGAAAATAATCAATCATATTTTTCAGAACAGATCTAATAACTCTGACTTTCCAAGTTACTTTTTAAATAGCTCTGATGATACTATGAAAAAATTTAAAAACATTGTTGATGACTTCAGTGATTATTTTCTGGGCGTTGGCACTAAATTGGCTAGTAAAATTGATGTACATGATGATGATAAATATATAATTGACAGTGAGATTAATGGTAATATTAGTTCTATTTTTTTGTGGAGTAAATGAAATTGATATAGGCCTAATGGAAATTGTAAGAACATTTGAAAGCAAAACATCAACTGATATTAACTGCACTGACATGGTAATTATTCAGGAAGGAATTGATTCTTTTGTAAGACCTCTGACCTACATATTTAATCTGTCTTTATAAAAATTATTTTTCCTAATAATGTGAAATCAGCAAAGGTAAAGCCAATATTTAAAAATGGAGCTAGGTACTATATGGATAATTACAGACCAGTGTCTCTTCTTGCTCAGTTTTCAAAAATACTAGAGAAATTAATTGTGAAACAACTGGATGTAATCATTGATAAACATGAGTTATTGAGTGAACATCAGGATTTAGGAAAAATAGAACTGCTACCTATGCAGCAATTTCGGAACCCATTGGCTGCATTCGTTGACTTCCAGCAGACAGCGATACAGCCTCTTGGGGCAAATACCATTATTCTTGGGCTTCCATTGGAGGAGACGAATTTCTGTTTCCGACTTTCTTCTCTCGCTGTTCGTAGTCCGACTGTTTACAGTCCAACGCGAGACTGGAGTTGGAGTTGAGAGACCACATCTACCAGTGAATCTTTTCACAAGTAGCCAGGTTATACGCCGTTAACAGTTAACAGTCTGCGGTTAATTACGTGGACTACAAAAGACTACAACCGGAAGCCGGGGCTTTTCCAGTACCAAGATCGCCCTACCTTGCCCACAGACTATGCAGTAATGGAGATGGTGGGAGAAATAACAAAAGCAGCTGAAAATGCTGAGTGCTCTGTTGGTATTTTTAGTGATCTACAGAAGGCTTTTGACACTGTAGATCACATCATATTACTGAGGAAGTTATATGGCATAAGAGGTGAAGTCCACATTTGGTTGAAAAGTTAATTAGAAAACAGAAAACATTGTCTAGAAATTAAGAGATCAGTATCAGATTTGAGAAATATCACTTGTGGAGTACTCCAGGGATCACTGATAGGTCCAAAAAAAAATTTATTCTATATTAATGACATAATGTTACTGAATTGTTTAAATGTATTATCTTTGCAGATTATGCGAATTTATTTGCTCTGGGAGAAATTTGAAGGAACTTCAATTATTGAAAGGGAGTTAAAAATTTTTAAAACTTGGTTTGATGTTCATAAATTGTCTCTCAATATAAAGAAAACAAATTTTTTTTTTTTTTGGAAAATGAATAGAAATTGATGTAACATTGAGCTAAAAGTATGCGATGCCGAAACTGAACGAGTGTTTGGGATAAAGTTCCGAGCAGTTGTTATTGATCAGAAACTGAAATGAAAACAACATATTGAACATATATTAAAGGAGAGATTTCAAAGTCAATAGCAACCATGTATAAATCAAAAGATATAAGCCATTAAATCGTAACACTTTGTATGTAATTTATTGCTCATTTTTACTTCTTTATATGTCTTAATAAACGCAATGGTCATACTACAAAAGCGAGCCATATGTATCATCAATAAGGCTTGATACTAAGATCACACTAATCCACTGTTTAGAAAATCTCATGCCATAAAATTTAATGATTTGGTATATTTTAAATTAAAGACGAGCTGAAATGCCCTCTTCGAGTGTCCACTACTATGTTGTGACGTATTTGCTATTCAAACAATTAAACAGCCAATGAAAGGGCTGTAGGGGCGGGATATAAGTGGGAGGAATCTTACTGGAGTGTTGTTGGCAAGTGGGCGGGATGTAGGCAGCACAGTGGCAGTGAGATGAACATGGAGATGAATGCCAATAATGTTAGCCTCCATTCAGTGGTGGAGGACTACTCGCCTCCCTCATCTCCACCATAACTAAACTGTCACTCACTCTCACTGACATTATCACTATCACTCACCCTCTTTCTCTAAATCTATCTGTCTCTATACCTAATTATCTCTCACTATGTGTCTCACTCTATTGCCTGACAGTAAACCCACAGAGATCCCAACTGACCCGCCCTCTATATATATGAACTACAAAATGATTGACAGGTGGATTGGTGTGATATATCTGGTTGAATTCAACCAATGATTTAACCAATAACGGCCCGAGTCAACGATGACATCCGGGACCCACGAGATTTTTTTTTACTAAATATTTCTTTTTTTGTAATTTTTTTGTGGTACATTTTCAAATTGGACTACAATAAAAGCAGGGATATACTCCTAAAGGGTTGAAAATACATTTTTGACTTCAGTTCAAATTTAATGCCAACACTGTATAGAGCTAAAGCAAAGTTTCGCCCAGACTGTGTCCAAAAGTTTTTCTTATTGCAAGGCACCAATTATGATTTGAGTGATGTCTCAAAGTTCACTGTACAAAAAGCTAAAAAGAAAAAAGAAAGAAAAGAAGAAAATGTATTTCTATTGTTGAGGTCAAATTATAGAATAATGCTGATATAAATACAAGAATGTGTAATTCACTCTTTATCTTTGAAAAAATGGTTTAAAATGCTATTGTGAGGGTTAAAAATGTAAATGATTTCTTTCTTTATTGTTGTTATTGCTATTTTTATTTTCTTGTGTCCCTGGTGTGGCTTGTATTGTTAAGCATGTAAGAGAAGCATATATAAGCATTATGTTTCTGCCTGTGTCTTTTCAGTCACTTCCTTGTTTGTGCTATATGAACTGTTTATATTTGTTGTATCGTGATATGACAGAATAAACTTAAACTTACTTACTTAAATCGCTTATTAGTTATATACCCCTCAGATACTGAGAGAGTTTAGTGTAATGCTGAATCTTCAGTCTTTAGCAATACATTTTAATATTTAAAATACATAAACACAAATAATAAGAAATGTTTGACTTGAAGATTTTTTAAAGAGACTAAAATGGAATTGAGAATCACAGATGCTCCTTTCAAGTAAAATCTGGTCAAATTCTACTGGCTATTTTCAACCTGCTGTTATTCTTAAAAATCTTGTTTTACTGTCCTAATTAAATCACTACATTTTTACTATATGTGTGTTTACTTCCCTGCAAAACTAAATGTAGTAGTTAACAAATGCCACAAGGGGGCAACAGCTCAATATGAAGTACTATGGGGAACTGGATGTTAATTCATTTTACACAACAAGATCCTGCAAATGTTTCATAATAAAAGTCTTTGTAGAAAATGAAGGAATTGTGTGCAATGAAATTCTACAGGACATTTAACCCTCCCATTATGTTCAGTCAAATCTAACAATTTTTAAGATTTCTCTTTAAAAATAATGCAGTCAGTTTCATTTGCTTGTCATGAGGTTCCATGACTTTGTTCACAAATGGCATCTGCACACACAAAATGAATCTTAAGAATTATAATCAAAATTTGTGTGTTTTGTTGAACTTGTCTACACCCGTGGTGTTTCCGGTCAGAACTGACTGGCCACTAGAAATGAATGGGTCAAAATACAATTAGTATAGAGTTCAAGCTCATTCCCACACTTCTTTCCCACACCCCAACATGCAGGAGTGTTTGAGCAGGCACACGCACACACATGCACGTGTGCACACACACACACACCTTATGGTCCCCTTTTTGTTTGTGACAACCCCTACGGGAACCTATCTTTAGTAGAACTTTTACCTCATGGGAGCCACACCTGTTGGAGGTCCACACAAAACAAAAGCACACAACATCGGTGTTCAGGTATACAAAACATTTTGAGGATTTGCTAGAAATTCATTCTGTGGCAGCACGCTGGCTAAGTGATTTACTGTACGTGAGGCTCTGGACTACAAGTTGTATGAGCTGAGGTCAGTGAGGCCTACAGCCCATAAATACCAAATGGAAGTACAAAACTTATTATGTTCACCAAAATTTGAGTTAATGAAAATATATAACACAACATTAGGTAATGAAATATGTATTTTTGTGGATTTATAATCATCTAAAATGGATCTGTCATTTTTGACTGGGAACAGGAGGATAATTAAGCTGAAACGAACAGAATAGGAGGGTTAAATAATTGGGTCAGAGTCAGTAGCTTTGAACGTGGTGATGCTACGTAGTTGTTCACCCAAAAATGGGACCTTATGCATTCAGATAATAACAACACATTTGTTGATATGATTGCACAAACTACAGAGTGCTGTAGGCCTGCCTGTAGCAATGATTGAATGTAATAAAGTACATTTACTCAACTGCTGTACAACTTTTAAGTGCTATTACTTAGATCTTTTGTTTTCATGTCACTTTTTACTTTCACTGAACTACATTTCAGAGGGGAATATTATACTTTTTATTCTCTGATGACATTTTTTGACAGCTTTAGTTAAAGCCTTCTTACTTTATAAATTAAAATTTTTGTACAAAAACATGTAGAGTTTATAAAATATGACAGTAAATTCAAGTTCAGATAAAATATTCAGTCAATTAACCGATAGACAAAATTTTAATAGGCAGCAGTTTTAATAAATATTTCAGCCATTTTACGTGCAAAAACATTTCATGGTCCAACTTTTCAAGCATTTGCAGCTTTTCCTTTTAATTATTGTAATAATTGAAACAAATTTGAGAATGAATGAACTCAAAAATGTTCAATGAATAGGGGCGGGACTCTGATAAGCTATTAGCTTCTCCCGTACCCTTTTTGGCCATGTGCTGTATTGTAAATGCTGAAATTGTGTGTGATGAAGTCTGATTATATGAACATGCCCGAAATAAATGAACTAAAAAAATATATATATATAAAAAAAAGCCTGAAAAATCCATAGTAAAAATGAAAGTGCAAGGAGAGTCTCTTGCGGTCGCATTGGTGTGAACTGACAGGATTTAGACTGTTGCAGCGGGGCTCACTGGAAGCAGTTGTGAGTTTCAAGTCCTCTCGTCGCGAATCTTTGGTCTGAACCGGGCACCAGACTGCCCGCCCCTTCTGCTCTCTGCCTGTCACTGCTTCGCCGTCCCCACTGCCACCGGAAACAACAATAATCACCTTGACGCCGGGATTTAGACATTTTAACCCTTCAACACATCTAAATCTGTCACTGTAACGAGTTTCCCTCTGACACCATTTTGCAGAGGCACAGTCACAGTACTCAAGGCTCTGCACTGCCCACTACAATTGTGATTGGTTTGGAGAAACACAAACCAGATGGAACGTTTTTCCTCTTTACCAGAATGTGTGTGTGTGGAGCCAGACCTTTCCTCAGCACTGAGTGCTGTGGAGAGAAGTCTGGCTGCGTGAGACTATGTCAAGGAGAGAACTCTTAAGAGCGCAAGCAGAAAATTCAAGGGCCGAACTTTAAATCGATCTGCAAAGCAAATTTCAACTTTCTGCATTCATAATAATAATATTTTCATAAATTGCTGCTTTCCATGTGAACTGTTTTGGATTTGGATTATTTTTATGGATTAAAGTCAAAGAGAGCAGGTGAGTCTGTCTGTCAGTAAATAAAAAGTCACTTGTCAGGCTGACCACCGAGCGTTGATAAAAGTGATGTTTCCTGAAACATTTCGCTTCATTTATAAATCCCAGTGTTCAAAATACACTTTACTTAAATTCTGGGTTATTAAACTATGACTTTTAAAATCAGGACATCAATAAAAACAGACAGTACAAAAAAATAAAAACATAAATGTTTCTTTTCAGCAGAAATGATTTGTGTGCCTTTGCTTGACACAGTGCCCAGTCTGCACACACCTGCAGCTTTTCATTCAGTGCAGGTGTTTACTGATCAGGTAACTTTACAGAGAGACAAACTCTGACAACACAGCACTGATGTGCTCAGACACAAACAGCTGTTAAACTGACTGGCAGCTGATCCAGATGTGATCAGCTGTCATCTTTGGTGCACGTGTAAGTTTAAAAAAAAAAAAAAAAAAAAAAAAACACGCTCAAAACGCAGAGTGGCAGCACTCGTTAGCGTCACTTCACAGCCTCCCACTCCCTCAGCCCGGTGCTGCGCTCCCGCGAGTGTGGGAACAGGTCTGAACGACACCTCCTGAAAAACTTCCCCCCTTTGTTACCGGCGGTCCGACCCCGAACGGGAACATGACGCTCCACATGGGCTCAGGTGGCATTTGGAGCGGCTGCGCCTGGTGCGACACGTCTCAGTGTGATCCCAGCCTCAGGCCCACACTGACACACTTCTTCTCTCTGCATTTTTCAATATGATAAAAAAAAGAAAGTTTGCAACTTACAGGTCGCGAGTAGTTGTAAACTTTACTCGCGCAGTCTCAAAAAATGAAAAACGCGACCATTTGGTCACAGTCTGGGGCCCTGTCTCATGGATATAGCTAAAAACTGCTCAATGCTGGACGTGTATCCGTATTGTCTCGGACAGAAATCAATCACTCACATCTGTCCGTGTCTAAACAGACACCAAACCAAAACCCAACTGTTGGATTAGCCTGTATAAGTTTATATTTAAGCGTACATGTCCAACAACATTCATATGCTGTAGAGCAGTTAAACTATTTTGCATATTTCTCACTGGTAAAAAGTTAAACCTGGATGAATAAATCTGAGAATGTATTCAATGTTAACGTTACTGTTGATGTTAAATTTGTTAATTTTATGTTAATTTTAAATTTGTTGTTCAAGCAGAGTAAGACTTTATCCATTCTGTTTTGTTTTTGTTTTTTTCCTGAAAATTTCCCCTGCTGTTTTGTTTTGGGTTTTTTTTAATTGTACACTGGTTGTTATGCCAATAAATGATCTTGGAAAATAATTTGGTATTTTAATCATTTATTTTACTGTTAGTTAAAGCCTACTCTATTTTGAAAATAAATAAATCCTCCTAATACCAGTTGATTCACATTTTTTCAACCCCCATTGCAAATGAGGTTTATTGGCAAAACTTACAAACTTCCAGCTGTTACAATAAACATATCAAACAAGAACAACTGAAATAGCTCCACACAACTAATATTATAAGTGGCTTCTTCAAATTCAAAACAAAATGCCACTTTCAATGACTACTTCAGTCTCAAAATTATTCAAGCCCTTCATGACAAGAATCTTCAGTGCTTAGGATGCTTTTGCTGTTTTGACCTGCTGCAAACGTGAGACCTCTGGCAGCGCTCCTGAGTGACCTCAGCCCAGTCCTCATGGCCAGTGGCCTCCAGTTCAGTGCAGAGCACGTGAGCGGAGCGGGAACGACGAATCATAGGTGGAGCTGTGAGCGGGTTTTTAAACAGTCTGGAGCAGAACTGGAGCGGCACCGCTCACTCCACTCCAGTGCCGCTCACGTCATGTGTAGACCTGCCCCGGTGCGTGTGGCTCGCCTGCATGAGTGCATGCAACATGTCTGTCATGGTTTGGGGTTTGCCTTCATTGTTTCCTGTTTTATTTTGGTAGTTTTATACTCCTGTGTCATGTCTGCTGTTGTATTTCCTGTGCTGTCTTGTTTTCCCTCCTCTTTTGATTGTCCTTGTTGTTTTCACCTGTGTCTCGTTTCCTCCTGTGTTTGCAGTCCATGTGGTCCTCTCTTTCTTTGTCTGTCTTCACACCCGTTTTGCTCCTCACCTGTGTTTCATCTGTTAATCAGCTCACGTGTATTTAAGTGTCTGCCTTTGCCTCAGGCTCGGTCAGTTCATGTGTTGAGCTTCCTGCTCCTGTCCTCGTGTCGATCTTGCTCCTTTGTCACTCGTCATCCTGGTTTGTTAATTCAGTTTTTTCTTCCTTCTTTAGTTTTTTCACATTCTGTATTTTGGGTTTTTGGTTTTCTGTATTTTTGAGCAGCTTTCATTACAGCTCGCCCTTTGTAAATTTAGTCTTCTGTCTTAGTGTCTTGCATTTTGGGTCCTTTGTCTTTTTTTTTTCTTTTCTAAATTACAATTAGATTTAAAAAATGGGCTGCTGTCATCTGTTAAGGTGTGTTAATTCATAAAAATATGAAGAGGCATGCACTGCAGAATTAAGACTGAGCTCTTTGCTCTTTCCTTGTCTCTTCTCTCAAATCAATTAATCAATAAAACTAACAGCAACATGTGCCGCTGACAGCCGGCTTCTTTGAATCAGCTGAGCAGCGGAGAGGCTGTGAGGCTGCAGGTTTCCAGTGCCAGAGGAGGCAAATCGGCCCCAGAGCTTCACTGAACCACCGCCATGCTTCCCTGCAGGCAGGGTGTTCTCTCCAGTGTGTGCTTCATTCTTCCTCCTCCAGACATACCGTTGATCCAGAGGCCCGAAAAGGTCCAGTTTTGTTTCATCCAAATGTATCTTTTTGTATGCTTTCCCTTCTTTGTGTAAGGCAGTGATCTCAACTTTTCGGACAGTTCTCTTGACTTTGCCGTGTTTCTGACGTGTAATCAAACGTCACTGTCAGCAAACCTCTAACCAGTGCAGGTGTTCAAAGTGTTTTATCTGAAGCACACCTGATGCAACTAATGGAGCACTTGATTAGTTGGATCAGGTGTGCTTGAGACAACACCTGATTTGCAAATTTGTGCTGTTATAAGGGATTCTATTCAGGAGGTTGATTTTGAGACTGTAGTCATTAAAAGTGGCATTTTGAGTTGAACTTGAAGAAGCCACTTGTGATATCAGTTGTGTTGAGCTATTTCAATTCTTGTTTGATTTGTTTATGGTAACAGCTGGAAGTTTGTAGATTTTGCCAATAAAAGTAATTTGCAATGGGGGCTGAATAATTTTGATTGCAACTGTACTTAAGTTCAGTCAGACAACTCTGAATTAAAATCAATATCTTT
>JAQFJA010064982.1:0-23135 GCA_029874485.1 Naso brachycentron | reverse complement strand
AGGTGGAGGCAGGCTAGCACTTCCCATTGACTACCAGTGTTTGAGCTAAGCTAATTAGCGGTGGGTGAGCTCTGCCCCCCCCAAAAAAGTTGGCATATCTCTAACATCACCAACATAACTTCTGTGACTGGTCCATCGTGCAGGTAATGTGAAAATGATGGAAGGATAAGATCAGATCATTAAAAGAAACAATTTCTGAAATGACTTTGAGCAACAAGAAAATTATACACAAATCTTACTCGGCGTTGGAGCACACTCTGTCTCTTGAGAAGAATCCAGGGCTGGACTGGGAACAGAATTTGGCTCTGGGAAATTTCATTTGAAATGGTCCATCGCCCCACACCCCCGCCCTCAGCCCCCCATGGTATTAGGACATAGAGTAGAGGAAATACGAGCGAGGTGATCCCCACAACACAAATGTGTTTCGCTATTACAAATTAAAGACAAACATGCTTTTATAGAAAGATCTGTGATTTCCTGCATGAGTTAGACACGTGTCTCATTGGGATGACATCCCTACTTAGGAATACTTCTAGAAGTCATTCCCAACTACGCCAGTGAAGACTGTCAGACCCTGGCTGAGTCAGAGAGAAACTTTTTTACAGGGCAACATGTTACACGCACTTGCTCTGCTATCAACGGAAAAGGGATTAATTCATGGATTGCTGGAATTTGACAGGAACGTTATCGATACGATGTCTTCAAAGGCAATCCTGTATCTTTTAAAGTGACAGTCAGCACAGATGTAGGCTAATTACATTAGCCTGCATGCTGCTTGATAATTGTTTTCAGATGGGCTGTTCCAGTATTAAGTGGGTCACACAGAGTTTTTTTAAATGTAGGCTGTGGCTGCAATGATAGATAGCCTTGACAAGAAGGCCGGCTGCAACTAGCAGTTTTTATTTTTGTTAATAGCCTGTATTTTTTCACATTGTGGGGGCCACCTGTCCATTGGTGCGCGAACGCAACAATCGATTTTTAGTTAGACGGGCTGCAATGAGACACAGCAGCCAGCATATAAACTTTTTTTTTTTTTTACATGGCGATAGTTGTCCAGGACACTGGGTGGACCGGTCCATCTGGCATTTGCCAGATTTCACAGGTTACCTGTCTGAGCCTGCGAGAGTCAGTTTGTGAAAGATAAAAGTTTACAGCCTGACTAAACAAAGCTGAGTGAACAATTGAAACTGAGCACCTATTGTGAACCAGACTCCACTGTACGGACTGTGTGTACACATTTGTCAGCTTATTCTTCTTTTGTTGTGAAATGGTGTGCAGCCTTGAGAAGGTAAGTTGTGACATTGATCCTACCAGCCAAAGCCAACAAGCTGATCGCCAAGATTCTCCCCAGGTCTCGCAGAACTTTCCGGGCCTTAGCCTTCAGATGTTCAGCCAGCTGCTTGGCTCTGGTTACCGTGGAGACCTCATCTTCAGGGTCAGCAGGTAAAGACCTCTCTTCATCATCTTCGTCTCCTGAAGTCTCTTCCTCCTCATAATCCTCTTCATCATCAGTGGTTTTGTCTGTGGATTCATCCTCTAGCTAGGGTAAGTCAAGGACAAAAACACCATAGTTACTAATAATCAGTACAGTCAAACACTGTATTTTCTCCAGGTACAGGTGTGTAGGTGTAGTTTGTTTGTTTGTTTATTTATATGATCTCAGTTAGCTACCAGTTTCCATAGTATTCCATTTTTTGTCTTTATATCTGGGCAAGGACAGACGGAGCTGCCTGATGGCATGCTGTCAGCACAACTACTTTACACTAGATAATATTGAATATTTCAGTCGCAAAAAAACCTGTTGCAGCATAGCGTGTTTTTCAATTATTCATATATTGTGATCATTGTGAGCTATTTTGAGAAATAACAGTCACTTTTATGCTTGTCAAACCTCTTTTGTATATGAATAATCGAAAAACATGCTTTGCTATGACAGGTTTTTTCCTGGCAAAATATTCATTATATATTATTAATTTCTGTCCGCTCAGATTACCTTTGCCTGCTCTTAACTTTTGACAGTTACATTCCCTCATAGATTCTGTACGTTCTTGTTTGTGCTATAGTTAATATGGTTCTGTGTGCTCAGATCTCATTTGCACACACAAGGATCTTATTTTTGCACACACGAGCAATGTTTTGTGAGCACGGATCACCTTTGCACACTGCTGATTTTTGACAGTGATAAGCCTCCACAGTTTCTCATGTTTGTGTGTAACAGGCATTAACAAATGTGTAAAACATCTGAGGCTGATTCAGGATCTTCCTCTCAAAGAACTGCTGACCACTCAATTTTTCTTACTTTATTATAATAGTCTCTTTCGTTAAAATGTTTAAATACTCTCTTGAATATTACCTTTTGACCAGATTTTGGAACTTTTGTTCTTCTTTGATTGTAATTAGATTACAGTGACTGCAGCCTACTGCAATGATGCTGCTTTTGAGCATTAGATTAATGTAATTGGATGATTTCAAACCTTCATTTCTGTTTCATGTTCTCATTTACTTTGTAATAACTAGTGACAAATTAGAAGAGGGTGCAGTGACAGCACAAGAAGGTATTTTGTTGAAGGCCAAACACCACAGAGCTGATAGAAGCTTTCAGCTGGTTTAACTAGAAAAAACTTTTAAGACTGTTTTACTCTCTGAATGGAAATCCTCCCTGTCATCAGCTCAATAAAAATGAAGTCATGGATGAAAGAGTAGGCTATGAATAAAAGATGTGCAACATATTTTTACTTGTTTAATTCATTTTGTCTGTCATAACAGACATAACAGATTAAATAAAACTTACTTGAAGATGTATTCAGCTTTTATTTCATAATGATATTTTTAAAATGATGTGTTGTAGATCATATCTGTATCCCATAAATGATTATATGCTGTATGTGTAGTAGCATATTTTTTTGATTAGCGTTATTGATTGTACATCATACACAAACTGAACCATCCCTTCAAAGATTACAGATGCAGTATTCGTGCTCCTTCACATCATTACAGAATAGGTCTGACTAAAAATAAATCAACCCCGGAGCTGTTGCCAACAGCTGTAGAAGACCACATAGACACAGAGTAATCTAATAACTCTGTGAACACACTGTAAGAAGTATCAGCGAAACTCAGCCGTGATAAGCAGTAACAGGTGGCAGCCATCTGATGTTTCTTATTACTGTGAAAGGAATAACTGATCCCACAAACTCACCCCTCTCCTACAAAATGTGACTAAATGCTGTGTAGTATTCATCCAGACAAAGGTGAGAGTCAGTAAACACTCAATTATGAAATCTGATATGTCATTTAAGTGAGAAACCCAAATGAATCTTTTGAAACAGTGTTGACAAAATCCTTGTAAACTGCCTGCCCGACACCACAAGCAGACAGATGCACTTAATTAGAGACTTACGCAGACTTAGATTAATGAAGTGCAGCGTTTGGAAACCATGAGAGCTGTGAGACGGAACCAAAGCAGAAGGTTTGTGGACTGAAGGATCAAACACATGAGCGAACAGAGGCTACAAAGCTCTAATCAGCGATGAGGTGAACTGCAGAGTTACTTATGATTTCTCTGTTGGGTCATCATTATAAACATGTCATGTCATTCAAGTCATTTTTTACTTTTCACTCTCTGTTTTGCTTTGTGTTGCTTACCCCTCCTCTCCTTCCAGATCTCTCACTTCCTGTCATTGTGTGTGACTGTCTGCCCTCCTCATGAGCATCACCTGAGCCACCTCACCTCACTTCCCTGTGTTTTCAGTCTGCGTGCTCACTCCTCCCTGTGCCAGTTCATCTTTGTCCACAGTGCAAACATTCCAACAGCTTTACTAGTGAGGTGTTCCTGTTTCTTTATCCTGCTCAGCCCTTTGCCCTAGCACTTTAGAGGTTGGATCTCTTTTAGACTCACTGGGCTATTCTTCCAAAAGTGGCACCATGAATCAGTGGTTAGCACTGTCGCCTCATAGCAAGAAAGTCTGGAGTTCGATTCCTTGCCATGGCAGGGCTGTTCTTTGAGGAGTTTCTGTGGAGGTTTCCCCCACCATCACAACATTTTTCTATCTCCAGTCAGTACACTTGACCAAGATACTGGCTACATCGGCCCCCGGGCGCCGCACTGTGGCTGCCCACTGCTCCTCAGGGGTGGATTAAATACAGAGCCCGAATTTCACTGTACGCTGTATACGTGACCAATAAAGGACCTTCAGCCTACCTTAACCTTAACTGAGAGGGAACTTTCAGTTTTTGTTGATTCTAGCGCCCCCTTTGGACAAAAGCGATAGTGACACAAGCTCCTACTGTCATAAAGATCTTTGCTAGCGCGTGCCAGACAGGCAGAACTCGGCATAACATCAGCAACACGTGCATTTGTTTTGGAAGCGAGTGAAGGAGAGATGGCAGGATGGATGGTGATGAGGTAATGTGTTTATATGTGACTGAGAAATAAGTTATAAGCCAGCTGTTTGGCAGTAATGTCCCCCGAGACCTATTAGCTCTATTTTCTGTAAGCTAACGTTACACAGCCATTTCCATTAACATTACACGCTGAGGTGCAAACTAACAGCTGAAGAGCTGCAGAGAATATAATCATGTCATTGTCTGAGTTTAAGGGGATTCAGACCCGATCACAGCATTAACAGTAACTACATAAAAGTCACAGTCTTTTCTCTGAGGGCCTTGTTTGCTGTTACAGGAAATTTATGATCATCAGAGGAATCATGAAAAATACTTAAAAGTTCCTCACAGTCACTTTTAATAAATTACACACAAACAGAAACAGCAGACAAACAATAATATTAAAACACTTGAAATCCCCAAATTAAGCCCATATGTTGTAAGCACATAAAATAACATTAAGAACAAACAGAGTAAACAACAATAAATCATCCTAACAAATTCCTGTTGCCTCATATACAACAACTTAAGATGTTTCTTAAAACCCTTCACAGATTTATTACCCTGGTGGTTTCAGGTAGTTTATTCCACCTTTGACAAGCCTGGCAGGAGAACACACAAGTTTCAGTTTGTGTAGCTGCCACCGCAACCAGGCGCTTGTTGTGTTGCAACCATGGAGCAAAGTATATGGTGCTCAAAAGTGTGGCTTTATGCCTACGCCTGCATGGTGTACAGATCAACAAGGAGTTCACCGCATTCGACGTCCTGCCTCGTCCTCCTCATTCAGTCCTGAGCTGTTACTGTTACCTTGATGCAATCAGTTAAGTTAAATCTAATAATTCTCAACCTTGACCAAATTGCTAAAATTGTGGTAAACGCAACGTTATTGTAATGTATTTTTTTCTCAATGTCTGAGAATTGCTAACGCTAATGCTGCTAATGCTAAGGTGGTGCCTCAGCGTGACACTCCGTTCACCTTAGCAGCAAAGCAGAGGAAAATGCTCGAGTGGATGAGTGCCAAAGAAAAGTATCTGCCTCTGTGGTAAAAAAATGCTGCATCTGTTCTCTAATGTAACACAGAAGCACCAATATTTATGTAAGCAAACGTGAGAGCTAAGCTAGCAAGCTAGCTACCTGACCCCGTGACCCACAGCAACAGTAAGTTTAGGTCCTGTATGTGTGATCTGTTGTCTTGTGTTCATGAGGATATGACTCATTCTGTCATCATCATCTCCAGGCAGAAACTTGGGAGTCGAGGAGTCTCTTGAATATCATGTGACGAGCAACGTTTAGAATGAGGGCACTTGTATATGTGACAGTGTGTGTTCGTGTTTGTACATGCCTATGCTTGTGTATGTGACAGAGAGGAAGTGAGGCTCTGCTCTTGCCAACTGACCTATCGCTAAGCCCCGCCCCCCTTAGTTACTGTTACTACGTTCAACAAGCTTTTGGAGCTAGCACGGAGCTCACACAGTCATTAACTGCACTCCCCGGAGAAATAGTGACTCATTTTTGAAAAATGAAAAAGTGATTTCAGTCAGAAGCAGACAGAAGTTCTGCAATGAGCCTCTGAATCATAAATACAGGAAGTCAAAGTGACTCAGCAGTGAAAACAGGTCAGAGTTATGAATATAAAGATACAAGCTAAAGCTACAGATCACAGTGCAGCCGCTTCAACTTGTGTTTCACTTCGTTTATAAAACAAACAAGGTCTATCGTAACGATTAAGGACCCGTTTAGGACAAGCTGAGGACACTTCTCTTTGTATATTAATGTTAAAAGTGAAACCAGGGACTTTTTTGGTTGGATTTGAGTTCAGGTTACCAGCGCTGCAAACTGTTGAGCGCTGCTGTTTCCAGACTCCAGTCATAGACTTTGGCTTAGCTGGTTAGGCCTGCTAGTGCTCTGAAGAGCCACAAGTAACTCAAATTAATCAGCTAATATCTACTAATAACAACGTAAAAGGCTACGGAAGCAGATGAAACGTTTGCTGTGCTTGTTAAACTGTGAGGGGTTCAACAATGAATGAGGACACCCGAACAGGTTTGTCCAGAGCAACGTTACACTTTTCAGCGATTGATTTTGGAACATAAATCTCCTTTGAACCTCGCCGCATGCGGAGCATCACTTTTAAAAGTGCTCCAGACACAAGGTTCAACCACGACAAGCTCAAGATCCACCACATGACCTGCAAGGTCACTGGGTCTCTTGACTGCTCACACAACACAACTATCTGTCTAACTAACAACTTACTGTCTTTCAGTCAGTTCTGTGCTGCTTAGATAGACAGACAGACAGACAGACAGATAGACACAGACAGACAGACAGACGGATAGATAGATAGATAGATAGATAGATAGATAGATAGATAGATAGATGGATGGATAGAGAGAGAGTTCAGCGCTGGTCAAACAAGAATGAAAAGAGAGTGAGCGATGGTAACGAGAAAGCCGATGAATCAGAGAAATAAAACAGTATTTTCTGACAGTCCCTCTAACCCTAACCACTGCTGTTTATTTCACCATGTGTGGAACATGAGCTGACGCTGACACTTTATGTGCTGGTGTGTAAATTTTGAGGCTAATTGCGTCCGTCTGGTGAACACTGGGTGTTTTTTAAACTCCTGCCTGCGGGCCGTTTAGCGGGTCAGGCCACCAGGAAAACTCCCGATGCTTCCGATGGCCAGTCTTCCCCGCCATGCTACCTGCACACCTGCCACTGGGCAAGATATTTGAAATCCTGCAACACTCCTACTTCACGCTGTCGGTGAGCTCACGATCGCGTCCTTGAACAGTTCAGACATGCTGACCGTCATTCACACGTCGTCTGCCTACGATCTCCAAAAACTGTCACAGACAGCGAAATCAGAGTTAAAGTCCCGTCGTCTGAGCTGGACATTAAGAGAAAAGATGTGCTCAGCAAATTTAAATGAAATATTTATTGCGAGAAACAGCTTTTTTTATGCCTTAAATACACAACATGTAATTTCTGCCTCTAAATGTCTCGTAATCAAAACGATACTAAAAGACTGAGTGTGATGACATGGATCAAGTTTTATTTACATAACATTTATTCTTTTTTTTTTTAAATCCTTGCTCACTCTGAATGGTTTACCACACTACCTTGAATAAAATGAGTGACATCTCTGAGTTTGAACTTTGCTGGAAACAACTGAGATATTGTTAGAACCACCTCAAAAAATACTTGAAAAAATACCGTGCTTTTTAGACATTTGAGTGTGTGTTACATATTTAAAGTTTATGTCCATTTTGTCCTGAGAGTGGCACTTAGGGAAAAGCTCATAGTTGTCACACATACAGTAGAAAAGGTTAATTTATTAAACACTTCATCAACACAGTGTCAACTTCACTCCTCACACACACACAGTGACTCACCGATGTAATATTTGCTGCAGCCACTATTTCTCTGTTCCTGATCAACCTGTTGCAGAGGATGATTGTTACCAAGGTAACAACAAATACACCCAAGTCAGGAACCAGGAGGCGTAACACACTCAGAGGATCATCCAGGGGAACCCTGCAAGACACACACAAGAGTATGTCAAGAGGTAAACAGAGTTGAATTGACAATATTATATCTGATAATTCAAAAAATATTCTACACAGATTTTGCTTAAGGTAATCTGTAACACTTTACACAGTAATGTTGTTGTTTCTATATTTCCACATGCTTTCATTGATACTTCATGTGCTAAAACTGCTGACTGTTCAGAACCCACATTTGTATTTACTTCAGTATTTGTTTTTATACTTTGCTGTTTAGTAAATGGTCTGTACTAAACGTGTGTGTCTTTCCTTGCTTGGACAAAGTCAGTTTTATCTGTTCTTGTTCTATATTACTTGATAACAATGGTACACTGCAGATTTGCACACAGCCACATCCTAACCATTATTCCCAGTTGTACTGGTGACTGGTGCCACAGTAGTTACATACCTGGACAGTCCTATATGTCTGGTTATGGTGTCCCATTGTGAACAGTTATCACCTAAGGCGATGTTGAGGGGAGGGTATGTGTAAAGTACAGTCTGGAAGCAGATATGAGACAGTACGAAAAGTAGACTAGTACAGAGTACCAATCTGATAAACCGTCCTGTGTGACCTGCAAGACAGAGAAAAGAGACAGGACGAAAGGACGAAAGGAGGTTAATGTAGAGGTAAATACAACAGAGTACATACAACCAATTTTTCATGTTATTAGCAGACAGCAAAACACAAAATGAGAGTATTTTAGTTTTTGTTGACAGTTTTACCCAAACTCAGATTTAAAGTAACCTTCCATGGCCAGCCCTGTTTCCACAACACTGTGTAAGCTTTGGGGAAAGGTCTCATGCTCCAGCGATTATTATTCTGCTACACAGGAAAAAAAAGCTCTGACTTTTCGAGTATTGTTTCAACAATCACAATTGTCTTGGTTGGTGCCAGGCCGGGATGCAGCGCCAGTGCTCTTGCAAAATGTTAACATGCAAACACAGAAGCTGAGAAGAATGCTTTCTGAAAGTTGTTCACTGAAAGGCTAACATCAACAGCCTACATCTGGTGAGTCAGACTAGATTACAGGATAAGATAAAGAAAACTACAAGCGGAAAAAAAACAACTTGATGTTCCTCCATCAAGTTAAACTTCAAAAATAAACCAAATGAAAGCATTCAAGTATTGTGTCTTTATTTTACTCATTCTGTGCTGTAGAGCTATTGTTTTCCAAGGGAGCGTAACAGGGCAGCTCGATTATGGCAAAAATCATAATCACGATTATTTTGGTTGATACTGATGTCGCAGTTATTTAACACAATTACTCACTGACTTGGAGAGCATCATGCTTTTACTTTTAATATTAACGCTGGTGTTTCCTTTATATGCTGCTGTCTTTACTGTCACATACAATTGAACTGGAAGACAAAGAAACAAATGAAAATATATAAATAAAATTTAAATAAATCAGAAATTGACTCAACAAAAGTAAATAATATATATAAAACAATGTAAACGCAAAATAAAGGTAATGGTAAAACAGCTTTATTGCGATTATACAATGAATTGTACGATGAAACATTGTGAGGTTAGAGTGGAGGGTCAGTCCTGAGCAGTGCTGGGCAAGTTACTCTGACACAGTAATAAGTTACTTATTACTGATTACTTCTTTTAAAAGTAATGCATTTACTTTACTTATTACTTTGGATCAAAAGTAGTTAATTACATCACTAGTTACTTTCTATATTACTTTTACAACCCTAATTACATCACTAGTTACTTTCTATATTACTTTTACAACCCAACCGACTTCCTAAAAAAGTGACACACAACCTGTTTTGCCAGCTTCTAAAACTTAATCCACTTCCTAAAACTGTTGCCTGTGCCAGCGTGTAGACGGCTCTTTCTAGTAACACAGTAACTACTGACTTACTTGGATCTGTAACTGTAATATAATTACTGTTTTGGCAGTTGTAATCCCTTACTTTACTAGTCACTGGGAAAAGTAATAAAATTACAGTAATGCGTTGCTGCCCAACCCCGGGCCTGAGCCACTGCGACTGAGCGTGCCGCCACATTGGGCCAAACTAAGCTAATGTGCCAAACATGCTTGTTTTGATGGTGGAAACAAACCCACGCAGACACGGGGAGAACATGCGAACTCCACACAGAAAGGTCCTCTCCCCAGCCGGGTATCGAACCCAGGATCCCATGTCACACGAGTGAACCTGGACTTGAACCCACAAACTTTTTGCTGTGAGGCAACAGTGCTAACCGCAAAGCCACCGTGCTGCCCAATAAAAATGGTCAACCATGTTACAGTGCACTGCCACAACTCACTGCAGACTACTAAACATGCATATTCAATATATCTGTAATCTATGTTCAACATTTGGGGCATTTTGGGGACCATGTCCTTTGGAGACAGACTGTGACGATGGCTACAGGAAGACTGACGCGTTGTGTCATAGAGTGTCTGTGATTAAAGTGGCAGGAAAAGCAGCCGCGACCGTGTAACATTTGGCACTGGATTGTAGTTAGTTCACAAAACCAGAGTGTCAGTTTTACCAGTTTTATCTTTCCTCTTAACCCAACGGGCCAGTTAGGCGGTAAAAGCCAGAACCCTTTGGAATGGGGTAGACATGTTTGATTCTGGTGGAAAGCCAAAAATTGCTGTGTTAAGCCTGATTGATGCTTCTATGGCGTAACCTACGCAAGTGGCCTACGCCATCTTGAGCATTTATACTTGTGCGCTGGCTGGCATGTTTGCTTTCCTGGAGATGTTGAGCAGATGGTCGTTGTAACCACACACACTTTTGTTTCTGGGCTGAGAAGAGTGGAGAGAGGGCTGCCTCTGCACATACAGACCCAGTTTAAACTACTTTGTTTCGATAAGGCAGCGTTTATCACCGGCTGGTTGTGCAGCAGCTCTCTCTCCTCTCTCTCACACCCAGAGATACTTCGACAGCTCAGCGGCTCCAGAGGAAGAGTTTAACCCTTTTATAACCGCAGTCCATCGGTGAGGGGGATTGTAACAGCCGCAGATACAGTGTGTCTTGTTTACTGCCAACAGTACAGGTCATAATCCGAGGCTGCACCGCCGCTAAGCACCGGTGGGGAAGCTGGAAAATACATGTCCACCAAGCGAACCGGTCACATTGCTTATGGTGTGTGTTACTGCTTCACGTAGTTACATTTTTGGGGAGAGTGATGTCAGGGTACGGCGTAGGCTATGGCGTAGGGCATGCACATATAGCTATATAGGCCTAAAGCACGCTGTAGGTACAGCGTAGATTTGACACAGAAGCATAAATCAGGCTTTAGGCTTAATATTCACATCTGACAAGGTCTCAAACATTTCTGTCCAGTCGTGTAGCAGCCTTGGACAGGTCCGTAAGGTATGTATGAGGGTAGCAGGTGACTGTTTGCACCTGTTGCAGGCATCACGAACGCTGGAGTACATCTTTGCCAATCTGGCATTGGTGTAGTTCAGGAGGTTTCAAAGTCTACGGGCCTCCACCCAGAGAGCATAAGGGCCTACCCATGCAGGTAGGTGGAGGTGAAGGGGATGAGCACTTTTATAGCCACTTAGGAGAGGTCACTGTCATACTCTTTCTCCTCTTTCACTGTGTTACGAATCAATTCATTCCTCTCAGATGAGGTAACTATGTTAGACTAAAGTTATTTGCAGGTCTTCTTGTTTGTTTTTTATTCTTGTTCTCTCCCCTCCCACGGAGGCCCGCCTCACACTTTGAAATCCACAAAACCACAAACTAAACCAAGAATGTGATTCTACTTTTCTCTTGACAGCTCAGTGCCATCGACGGCCTCCCGTGAGTTATTTATTTGAGTGAGGCGGCCTATATTAAAGGAATTAGGATTAAGGATTAAGGGAGGCGATTGGCAAAAAGAGGGAATTCTTTTGTTTAAAATGTCTGATTTGAAAAAATGGCAGGTCAAATCATTAAGAAAGCAAAGTGAAAGACATAAATAAGCAATTATGAAGGTGTCACGGAGTGCATTTTGAACTCGGCGTGTTCACTGTTTGCAGCCTTGAACGCAGCTCTCTCACTCAGCCTCAAGGTGTGTTCAGACCTGAAGCGATGAACACAGTGAACGCCACAAGATTACACACAAAGTCAATGTAAAGATGCGATTAGACGCGATGTCACTTAAGGCGATGTGAATCTCGCGATACACGCAATGCGAATCACCCAATGTGGCGTCCATCGCTTTCACCACTCAAAGTCGTTCTTAATGACAGACATGGCGAGCCCTCCTTCCTCCTGACGTTACTCGCTAACGCTAACTGTGGCTGACACGGAGCTTGGCGACATAACTGAACAGGCTCCGGAATGATTTCATTAACCAGACACGACATTGTTAAGTTTTCCAACCTGTGTGGGACCTTAACAACTGATGTAGTGCAGAAATGATGATTAAATTGGCCGTAATTAATGACAGAAAGTGACCAGTCCTCACTCCGCTGAACAGCTACTACAAGCAGACTGTGTATATCTGTGTATTCCATGACTGCCTCTTGTTGTTTCTGTTTGTGGCTTTTTGGCGTCCTCCTGCCTTAAAGTTAGCAGGTTTATTGCCCGTTGGATTACCCGTGTTTTTGACTGCTGTGTGAACTTCTCCTCTGTGAGTGAGGTGAACTTTGTTATTCTCTCCTGCCCCGTGTTTAAGACGCTACTTATCTGTTGTGGAAGTTTCTCTCATCTGCTGAGTTATTGTTTTCTGCCCCTGCTGTGTCAGTTGCCGGTTTTGTTATGGACTCTGCCCCGGCCTCTTTTACAGGCCTTCTAGCCCGAGCTCCACACTCTTCCCAGCCCATAGAGACTTTCAGAGACAATTATTACATTTTTGCTCTGTGTTGTATTTTTGCCTGCCAAGTCATATCAAAGGTCATTACCAACCTTCTCTGCTGCCTGTTGTGTTCTGCATCTGGATTCATACCACACTTGTTACAGAAAGTAATTTCCTACCTTTAAACAAGAGCGTGGTCTTTCAATTTGAAGCATTATTTCACACACAGATTTGCTTCTGCATATATAATGCTTGCCTGGACACATTTCCCGTGTTCAAGCTTCACTTGGCCTCATCCGTGTGCTTGCGAAATTTTTGCTCTTGGATCTTTTTTCTGCTTACAGATTTTTGTGTATGACAATGCTGTCAAAATTCCTCATCCCGTAGAATGCCAGGTGGAGTTTTGACTAATGAAATGATCGCTGCCTCGTTACAGGGGCGTTAGCTCGTCTTTAGAGCATCCCGTAAAGACGATCACTCACCTGTTTCATCTCATGGCTCATCCACTCCTGCCGCCCTGGGGCTTTATTTAATGCATTTCCACAGTTTTCTCTCCACTTTTGAAATAAATGCATCGATGTACATACCAGCGCCTGCACTTTTTTTTTTTTACAGCTAAAAAAAATAGTAGCTTTGTAAGAAACCATCCTCCGTTAGCTTGTTAGCCGCCTTAATAGACATCATGACATTATACTTTAACACTAATTTGACCCCTTGCTTTGAAGGACCTTTGTTCAGAATTTCCTAAAGCATAAATCCTTAAAACAAAAACAATATACAAATAGAAACAAATAGGCAATATCTAGCTCTATCAATCGTTAACTTATATTTTCTGTCACTAACGAGGTTCCTCTGTCAGTTGTATCAAAGAGAGGCAGGACTGGTAAAAAGCAAAAAGGAGCAAAATTCCATAAGATATAGCAAACAAACAGTCTCACCTCTGATCGTGTGTTTGTTGGGACACAGGAACCATGGCAGCAGCAGCAGGTACAGGAAGTAAACCAGCGACAGGATGTTGTAGCGAAAAAGACAAGCTGAAAAACAGAAACACTACAGTCAAACAGCAGCATGTATTTAGACGTGCATTAAGAGATTTGTGTTTGACACATGCTGGCTGAGAGTCTTGCCTTACATGCACATAACCCAGTTCCCTCTTCTGCATGTCTCATAGATGTGAAAATGATCCCTAAACTTTCCTGGGTGAATGCCACCCCTCCGCAGGAGGTAAGAGGGTAGCATAGCAATGCAACAAGGCAACCGTTAACCGTTATTTCTCTGGTTGAAAACCAGACGTTAACGGACTTGATTAACCTGCCCTATCATGTAGACCTGCACTAAGAAGCCTTGCAAGCTAGTTCGCAGGAAAATGTTTACGTGCCACTAGACCCAGTTTAGTATCCATCTAGTTGTATAAACATTTGTGCTGGTGGAGTCAAAAGAAAAAAAAACGAGTAAATATAAAAACAAAACTTCTGTTCTGTTGTCACTTATCACTGTACATCAGCACGGCTGTGGTTATCTTTTTGGTTCCCTGCCTGCTGCCTCGAGCCTGCAGCTGAATGAAAACCATGCTTAATCATCAGTACAAAGGCATTGCTTCTTGTGTAGTATTGCCTAATTAGCTCATCCAGGTTTGTGGTCAGGGTCAATTTCATCCTGTTAAGATTGCAAGTGGTGCATGGAGGCGAGAGTTTGTTTTTATATACACTTTTATTTTTATTTTCTTATCATAAAAGGTGAGGTCTGGGCATTACCGCATAACTAGTGAAAAGGTTAAAGGTTAAAACATAGGATGATGATAACAATCCTATTTTTTCCAATATTTATCTCCCTTCTTTTGTAGTCTAGGCGAGAAAGTCAAAGACCTGCTGAATTTGGATTTTTGATTGGGGGTAAGAAAGAACCGAACCAGATTTTTCCAGCAGAAATCTCTACCAAATAAGGAGTTAGTGGAGGTTCTCGGGATGATTCCTCTGATATTACTGTGTTGGCTGCCATCCCAGCCTGCCTGAAATGACTGCTTGAATTTTTATTCATTAAGGAAAAACCCTTGAGAACTTTGCTGATGTTGCCACCAGTGTTTTTTAAATTGTAAGAATCAATACACATCTGTGTTATTTTGGACGGCTCAAAGGAATCAAGAATTTTTTTATTCCCTTTAAAAAGAAGTGGGGGACCTGTAGGAACTGAAAAAAATGTTTGGCTGATACTAAACTAACTACTAAAGTGATGCTTATTCTTCAGTTCCTGGGAAGGAGCAGTGTTCAAGTGAGTTTTTTTGGGACATTTAAAGTGTCGTTTCTCCCATACCTCTCCAAGATGTCCACTGGTAAAGGTATTCTAGGTTCAAGGTTCTTAACCGTAACTAATACGTCACCTGCGTTCAAGCAGATTTTGTTTTTCAGCCCTCCATGGATATACCCTCCGAGGATGATTCCTCCCTGATGGCTTGGGCAAGTGGTTCAGTATAAAGGTTAAAGAGCAGTGGGCTAAGCGGACAGCCCTGTCTGCATTCTTGTTCTAGCATCATCCGGTTTGAGAGACTTCCATTAATTTTTATCCCTGCTGTCAGGGAGGAATAGGGGTGAAGTGTTTTCATGCTTTGAATGAAAGCTTTACAAAATCCAAATCTATTAATAACGTGGAATAGGAAGTCTCATCCCACTGAGTCAAAGGCGCTGAGAAGGACTGTACTGAGAGTTTTCTTTTGGAAATGTCTTGGATAATATGGACCGATCTCCTTATATTATCATGCGTTTGCCTGTTCCTTATAAAACCTGCCTGGTCCTCAGCTAACAGGAAAGACATCTTTAGGCGTTTTCGGACAGCATGAACCATTTCATAGTTCTAGGAACATAGTTCTAAGGAAAGTCACGTTTTATTACATCCACACTACAGGAACCATGAACTGTTTTAGTTCAAGAACTATGTTTTGAGAAACTTTTTTCGCCCCACCTCCAGAGGAGGTACTTCTGCAGCACCAGAAAAATTATAGTGACGTATTTGTACATCGATTGGTCAAACTCTGAAACCAGCGTCAGCGACGGCCATTTTTAAAAACCAAACATCTGCATTAACAAGACGACAGAAAATCTGAACCAGAGCTCGTAACGAGATCGTTGTTGTTTCTTGTTGTATCTTCTCTGAGATTCAAGTACATTACCACCACAAACTGGACAAAAACCTGGAGTGGTAATGCAGAAGCCTTTATTTGGTGTTGTTGTATGTCAAGTAGAAGTGACATTTGTATACGAACAGCCAGTTCGCTGGCTTACGTATGGGGTTAAAGGTACTTCATTTTATTGGTCACATATATAGGGTGCAGTGAAATTTGGTCTCTGCATTTAACCCATCCCTGAGGAGCAGTGGGCAGCCACAGCGTAGCGCCCCGGACCAACTCCAGATCTTAGTCAGTGCTGACTGGAGTTAGACCTACTACTACACATAGAAAGGACCTGCCCCAGCCAGGAATTGAACCCAGGACATATTGTCTTGCTATGAGACAACAGTGATAACCACTAATCCACCATTCTGTTCCCATTGTCACTGCAAATGCCAACAGAAAAAAGCCCTCAAAGGTGTTTCGCTCTCCAGGAACTCCCTGGTGGACAGTTCCTCTCAGGTCAGTTTGAGATCCCTGAACCATTTGTGGCCTGTAAAGGAATACTGTATCCAGTCTTTCAGCTAACATGGCTGTATAGATCCTATAATCTGTATTTAAGACACTAATTTTTCAAAACCCTTTATAATGTTGTGTTTCTTCTCCCTACTTTGGCATGACTTATATAAATGCTTCAGTCTATGACGGTGACCCTTCAAGGTGTCATCAAGAGAGGCCTTTAACAGAAGGAGCAATGGTTCTTTCATTTATACCATTCTGAAGGGAATCACAACCTGCAGATTTGTTGGTACTGAAGCCTGAAATGACCTCATCAATTTCCTCTATTGAGATCCCAGATACCAGTTTTTCATTTTAATCCTTCTGGATAGAGTAGAGTTCCAGAGAGGCCTGAAAATTCTGAACTGTTGACTTATTCGGCTGCGTGTGTGAAAGGATTTATAGTGTATTTCAAGGGCTTTCTGTATTTTCTCAAGTTTAGTAAATATCTTGTTCATTAAGGGTTCTGACTGCTGTCTCTTAAATTTCCACGCAAGTAACTTGGATGCCTTTGTTTCATGAGTCTGAGCTTTTCCTCAATTTTCTCACTAAGAATTTGATCATTCTCCTGCTTGACTGACCTCATTTGCTCGAGTATAGAAGGATCCTTTTAATGCTGGCAGCTTTTTCCAGGTGTCTTATTTGTTTTGGAGGTCTGACAGCTACCATTACTTTATGGTAGGTACGATATGGCTCAAAAAATGCCTTGGACAAAGATAAAGAATCAAACACAAAAGCTCTCTGTTATTTCTTATTGTCTTCCTGCATATGCAGCAATTACAACAAAGTAGAGGGGCTGTAAATGTCTCTTACCTAGCAGCTTTTGTATTGTTTTCGTCTGTTTACTTTTATAGCATATAACAAAATAATCACACAATTCAAGGACACTTTGGTTTGTAGGTACTGAGAACTTTGAATTGAATATCAGGCTACATTAACATTCATTTCATTTCCTGCAAAGCTACACAGCGCTGGTGAACAGAACCCTTTAGACACCACAGACACAAAAGGGGTATTGTTGTGTTCTTCTATCTGTAGTCCTTTGATGAAGTCATTTGTTAAGGTAAAAAGCTCTTTTGATGATATCAGCAGGAGAACATGAACAAACCCAACCCTAAAACAAACACTGTTAAAGCTCCAGGATTCTACTTCTACTCCGGCTGGACTCACTTGTGTTCCTCTTCTGAGTCTTACTTTCAGGTGGTATACACATCTAAAAAATATATTTATAAAGATTATATTCCACTTTTCTGCCAATAGATACCCCAAATCTAAATCACACCTAAATCTGCAACACTAATCTACATAAATCTTACACACTGGACGGTCTTTAAGTGGTTTTAATTTCAATTTCTTGAGTTACCAATTTCAAGAGTGTTGCATACAGGCCGACCAGATAGTTATGAGTCAAAAATTCAGGACATGCAAAGGCATGGTGGTAACCACAGTGGGCATTGCCCTCAGTGAATTATGTTTTTGTCAGATTAGAACATTTATTTCTGTTTCATCCGCCATCACTCAGACTATCTCAGCTTTCAAGCATTCTTTAAAAACAAGCTTAAAAAACTCTTTGTTTCTTGTGAGGGAGCAATGATCCATATCGCTCATACTGGTCCCTGCAGTTACAACTTTTGTTTTTTGGGTGGATGTTCAGCAGGTCTCAGACTCAGGGCTTTAATTTAGTGATGGTTTGATTGTCCTCTGCTTGTGATTTATATATATATATATACACACATATATATATATATAATATAGGTAAATTCTTTGGGAGCTGCCGCACCAGCCTGACCACTTAAGTGTCACCTGCATGTGACTGTTGAGTTTGTTTGCCTGAAGCCACTGAGGAAGGGCTGGGCTCGAAAACATCTGTGCAGCTATGAAAGACGTGTAAGTGGAGTGCTGTCTTGTAGTGTCTTTTTTTGGAGGATTCAACACCCACATACATTACTTGGGGAGAGCAGGTTTTTTGATATAAATTTAGGCTGTTGGCCAATTCACAGTTTACGTTGAGTGGTATGGGATCAGCTTTTAAATGTTTCATACCAACACATCAGAAACGCCTGCATCAGCTCTGACCCTGATCCCACAGACGGAGAGCTCATAACTACAATGTCAGATCCCACATAAAGAGCGAGCCGGGTGTTTAGGAGCTCCACCCTGCCAACTTAATCATCAAACACACCCAAAATTATCTCCATGGACAGACATGATTACACTGTTCAGTGAACAGTGGACCTATCTTTGAACAGCACTCTGACCTCTTCGTGCCTTTGCAGGAACTGAGAAAGTCTGTCTTTGTTTTCCTTCCTTCTTTTTGTTGTGTTTGATGTAACTGCTGTCATTGTTTGATTTGTTTGTAATATCTCTCTTTATTGCCAGGCTGTGGTAGGAAATGTTGTAATACTTCATTCCAGTGCTCAGATCTCTGACACACTCTCTCCTGGCACATTTGCTCTGCTGAGGTATTCAGAGGTCTGTCACAACAGAGGAACCCAACATGCAAACTGCTGAAGGAAAATTCAAACAGTATCTAGATGAAAATCAAAGATCGCATATGAAGCGTGGAGTAACTTTGAATTCTCACACCGTGAGATACTTGCTGGACTGCACAAAAAGACAGATATCGAACCAACCAGATTGTGAAGGGATGCGCGAGCAACCATCAGATTTCAGCTTTACTTGTTTTAAACAGGTGCAGTACATTTCAATAAACATCTGTACGTAAATATGTAAGATTATAGCCAGTGGCTAATTTTTATCTTTAGCCCCATAAAGAGGAAAAAACACTAAAAAAGTACACTGTGCAAACAAACAAATAATAAACAATAAACAAGTTGCTCACGACAGACCACAAGTCGGGGGGACCACAGGAGTTTAGGTGTTAAATGATTAAGTGCCGAGGTGTTAAAGTGCTGCTGTCATTGCACATCGCCCATGTTAAAGTTTGTAAAGTGCTGGTTAGGGCTGCAACGATTAATCGAATAATCAATTAACTGACTGATAGAAAATTAATTGCCAATTATTTTGATAATTGATTAATCGATTAATCATTTCGGTCATTTTTCTAATGAAAAAGTAAATAGAACTGCTTGTTTGCTGCTTTTCTGTGTCATTTATGAAAATAACTGAGGGGTGTTTGTGTTATGGGCTGTTTTTTGGACAAAAGAAGAAATTTGAAGACGTCACATTTGGCCCAGGGAAACTGAGACGAGCATTTTAGCACTTTTTTGACATTTCGTGGAATAAACAATTAATTGATTGATTGTAAAAATAATCAGGGGATTAATCGATGATGAAAATAATCGTTAGCTGCAGCCCTAGTGTAGATTTTAGATTGCATATTTTGCCCATACAGATACGTGCATGCAGGTATTACTGCACGAGATTAGCATACACTGATGCATTTATGTACGCACTACTGCACACTATCACATACATAGGTGTGTGTTTGTGTGCATACAAAGTCACAGGCTTGGTTTGTCATCGTCATCAGTGAAGAGGTGTTGTGGCTCTTTGCTTTTCCACTAGTGGAACAAATCCCAGCCTGATAAAACTGATTGCAACACGAAAACAAAAAGGAAACGATCTATAGCAAGACCATTTGTGTGGCATACAGCACTGGATCTAAGCTGCACTGATTGCAAAATCTATTACATCAGCTTGGTTGACTCTCTTCTGCTGTTTTTTTTCTTGGGGGGATGGGCCACTACTGCCGCCATCGTACTGTATACACAAGAATTCCTCACAGTCCTAAATCACAGACAGCAGAATCACACACTGGTTATGTTGAAATATTTGTATTTGATGTGACTTCATGTTACAAAAACTCCGTCTCCTGCACTCAGGGAAAAACCGTCATAAATAACAAGCTCAGTCGCATGCAGTGAAAGCTTGCATTTATAGAGCCTCACAAAACGTCTGTGAATATAAAATAGTTTAAACTGTACGTGATCTAACAGCTGTGAGAAGTAATTTAATTAATTCGGGCAGTCTGGTTATTTTTACTCCCCCTTCCCTGAACTTGCAAATCATTCAGTGAAATATGATTCTCATTTATTTGCAATTCTTCACTGATAATCAGTTATAGTAGTTTTGTTCCTTCTACACCCTCTGTGGAGCCCACAATAACTAAAAAAACATTTTTTGTTGTTCAGATGATTGATACGAAATTAAAAAAAAGTGACAGATAACATAAGTGTTTTTGGTATTATTAAATTTTAACTATTAAGTCACATGTATTAGCATGTCTTTGCATCACATAAGTCAATGTGTAAGCACTTTGGAATTTTATTTTTTTAACTTCAATCTTAATCCGTTCATTTCATTTTTTTCACTGATTTTTCCGAACTTCAGCGTGTGTGAGGTTATCTAAACACAGACATCAGGTCTGACTGGAGCCTGAGACTGGAACAGATGTCCATTCTCAGCTTTGGACACATTATCACTATGTGTCTTTACATTTAATTACCCATTAATATGAGCCACATTGAACAAGACAACACATTCAGCAACACACACGCACGCACGCACACACACACACGCGCGCGCGCCTCTCTCCCAACAGCTCCAAAATGTTGTTTATCATTGTTTATAATTGCGCTCTACAGTGACACATTAAAGTTATAAGTCACGCTCCCCAAAAATCTGTAATGATGTCAGAACCATCTGATTAATTAGGATCCAGCATAAACAGAAGGTGTGCAGCTTTAGCTCATGTTTGGGTTACAGTAATTGCTGTACTTATAATGAGGGAAACATGCTGGTTTGTTACAGTGGGGGGACGTGAGCAGAGGTCTCCAGCATCGTGTGTGTGTGTGTGTGTGTGTGTGTGTGTGTTCAGGCTGATGTTTTATCTAACTGTGCATCCACCCCCACACCCCATGCAGATGTTGTCCCTCTATTACTGATTTTAAAGAATTGAATAAAATGTATTAAAAATAAGGAAATGTTTCCATGCCGGAGTTCACTTTTAAAAACAGTGTTTTGTTTTCTGTACTCAGCCACCACAACAACACGTTGTCAGGTTGTTATGTTGAAATGTAACTTCACAGAAGTTTTTTCTCTCTCCGACTCCAACAATCATCTGAGCTTACGTGTCACATAGTAGATGGTAAACAGCCAGCATTTATATTGTACTTGTCTATTATTTCGACTTCAGCTGCTCTATTAAAAAATAAAGTATGGACCGTTAGAGCAGGAAACTGGCAATCAGCAGAGAAAAAACTTGAAAAAAAAAAAGCTTCCTAAACCCTGCAGTGAAAGCATTGTGGAAACATTACGACTCTGTTGTGACAACCATAAAAACAAACGATTCCTATAAATAAAATAACAGGTTCAACATATGTTAAGGTCTTCAGAGTTTTATCTGGGGAGGAGGCTGAAAATTCAGCTGAAACAAACCTTTAGGCAGAGGCAAATATGCTCAATTTAAAGAGAAAAATACGTTCTCTACATGTCATACCTGTTTTCACCTGCAGTAAATAAAATAACATTTTTTAAAAAGAAAATTAAATGAAATACTTGTAAAATAATTAATAAAGTTTTTCTACACTGACTACATGTCTAGATGAAAACCAGGGGACATTTAACATTTTGGCATTTTAATATTCCATGTTATTAACTAAAAAAATTTGGGAGAAGCAGTGCTGCTTGTCCCATCCATAGAGAAAAATGGAGAGTCCACTCTCAGTGGAATCCTCCCTGAATTAATAAAGGTTAAAAAAATTTAAATTTAAATTTTTATTATTATTATTATTAAAAAAATGTTCAATTTAAATTAATTTTTTTTTTTTTAATTTTAATTTAAATTAAAAAAAAAATTTTAAATTACACCCTGCAGCCAATAAGAGTTGAGTATTCACCAAGACAAATGTATAAACGGAATTATACAAGTAGTTCTGACCAAGCAATCTGATTGGTCAGCAAGACATTTAGAATGTGCTTAAGTCAGCATGACAACACGCCCTACACATCACTTAAAGTATCAGATCCATGGCAACGCTGCAGAATGGCGCCTCCCTCCCGTGTGTGTAGGAAGTCTGACAGCAGCGAGATGTGACCACCGTAAAAATGTTTTTAGAAAGTTAAACACCGACAAAAATGGATCGAAGCTGATTATTGCGTTAGATAAAATCCTGCTGTGAATTTTGGAAGCGATTCCATCCATCTTTTTTCCAGACTGTCTGGAAAAAAGATGGATGGAATCGCTTCCAAAATTCAAATGTGTGGCAGTTCCATCAGTTGTGTCGGTGACATGACGCTACAGCTTAGAAACACACGTAAAGTTTGTGTTTGCAGGAGCTCATCTGCCTTTGTTAAAAAATTTCAGCAGATACCTTCAAACACAGTTGACACAGGTGTTCAGTATTTGTTCAGTTTGGGAAATTCCACGACCTCTACAGAGCATTATTGTCTGCTCCAACCTCACTCATCAAATCCCTCTGTTGCTACAGCAGGTTGTTCATACGGTTTATACTACAGACGTGACTGATTGTTTTCCTATTATTAGTCATAATCCATGTATTTCCATGGTATCAGGGATCACCCTCGCAATAAACATTTCAATTCTGAGAGCTAACAGCACGGAAATTCGATTAAACATTTTATTTTATTGGTAATCGCAATATTACACAAGAGGGTGAGCTCGAACGTGTGTGCAGAGAGGCTACATGTGATAAGGATGCTGTCCAACTCAGCCTTTTTGGAACATTCACGCTGTGTGTGTGTGTGTGTGTGTGTGTGTGTGTGTGTGTGTGTGTGTGTGTGTATGTGTGTGTGTGTGTGTATAGTTGAG
>JAQFJA010064967.1:0-14948 GCA_029874485.1 Naso brachycentron | reverse complement strand
TAATGACAACAGTTAGGTTAGCAAATGGTTTTGATACTGTTGCAGATGAGTATCAGTAATTTGATACTAAATTTTATTATCAAATTAGTATTTCAATATAGATTTTTTTGACAACCTTAGCATGAAACCAATCTGTTATGTGCAACCAGGGGCCAGTAGCATAAAATTAGATCTAGTCTTGGACTAAAATTTAACTTTAAGTGAGATTTACTATAGACACTTCAAGAAAACTGTTGCATAAAGACTGAGTGTCCTAAGACCAAAGAAAGTCAATTATTAGGCTAACACAAATTCACCCACTGTACGCTGTGTCAGTGGCCTGAAATGGTACGTACACTTCCGGTCTCCTAAGAGGGTTGAGTCACGTCTCCCATGGGACCTCCATTCCTTCGCCTTGTCTTAATGGTTTCACCTATTAGACCATTTAAATGTCCGTTTATATCCATTATGAAACGAGGCAGGAAGCACCAGATCCCAGTTCTCCCTAGACTGTGTTGCTGAGACAGAGACAGGTCTTAAATAAAGTTAATTTTCCCCTGATATGCGTGTCTGAAAAATGCCATTTTTGTATCAGAATGTTTGGAAGATATGTGGGTCCAATATGTAACTTGGTGGCGATGGGGCGACAGAATTTGTCATATTCTCTGATCATGTTCATTTCTCCCATAAAAAAATGGATGGACTGAGCTTTATAATTCTACATTTACATGCTCACACACGTCTTAAAAGCAAACCACTGGAATATCATGACGTAATATGAACACACAAATCTGCTTTTAACTCAGCAATACTTCAGTTACCCAATACTGCCGTAAATTCTTCATGTGCACTTTAATCACTGTCCGTTATTGCTGCTTACTAGCTTCAAAATATAGTTTACCAGTAGCTTTCACACTGCAGGTTAGCCTACTTCACTGTTTACTGTTTTCAGGAACACATATGAAAAATAGTCACAGTACAGTAATTATATAAACACATCTGGAAATACTAAATTATCAAAATATAGTCACAACATATTTGCATCACCTGAACAAGTGACCAGAAAACATTCACATAACCTGTTGATTTTGCTTATCTAACAGTGCTTTTTCTTTTATTACTCCACTCAAACCTTATTTAAACAACTGCTGGAATGTACGCGTCAAGGAGCTCCAGTAAGAAATCATTAAATTATTGCACGGGAGGTCGCCATCTTGTATAACTGTTTACACAGGATCCGCCATTGTGGTCGGCAGAAAACTTATACAGTTTCTAACAAGACAAACCGTGTATTTTAACATTAAACTTATCAAAACAATGTCAGAAAGGTTTTTAAAGCCCTTAGGAACTGTTTGTGATTAGTTAACACACATTAGTAACCTGTTATGTATAGGAAAAAGCAGGGACAGAAGACGTTAGCTGTGCTCGTTCAGCGGGCTGTCCTGACCAAAGGCGCAGCCCTACTGCAACTAGCGCTCACCTGGGTAGACACTCCACCTTGTGGTACAATTAACGAACTGCACCCTCGCAGGATAATACTCAAAAACATTACAAAAATATACATTAAATTCTAGTCTCTCTCATTCGATAATACATAAAACAACTTAACAACTGTGCCCATACATTTCACAGGTGTCACATTTGCGGTCATTTTATGTTTGTCAAGCTCTTTTTTTGCTCTCGCTCTTACTAACATATAACATCTTTTCTGTGGCACACAGCTTAGTGCATTGGTTTAATTTAAACAACAAAAAAAGCTTATTATTTTCCTGAACAATAAGTCACTAATTTCTATCACTAGTGCTCAAACAGAAATTTGTAAAATTGTTAGGCACGATTTTTAGCAGTGGATGGATACACAATTAATGGACTAGTAATTATTTTCAGCATTTTTGGACTCTTGAATAAGCACACCGTGCCTCCTTAGGCCTTCTTTAAAGCCTAAAATGCTGCTTTAAATTAAACTCCCAAGTTAATTCAATTTGCTGCAAAAAAAATTGTTAATACTTATTTATTTAAAAGGATCCTGTTAGCTGAGTGCCCTCGGCACTAGCTAATCTTCCTGGGGTCCAAATGCCAATGCATCCTACTTATAATGTATAAGTATGTATACGTATGTATATATGTAAATATATGTATGATGCTTAATACAAATCTTCAGAGACCCAGTGTGCACAGTATTATGTGAATGAATAATCTTTACATTTTTACCCATTGAATTTTACAAACCAGTAGCCTACTTTGTTTTTATTTAATTTCAGAAATTTCAAAATTTCAATTTCAATGCGTTTATGTAAAATAGGGACAAGGCATATTAATGAACATTTACATGTATGGCCAGAAGCTAATTTCCATCTTTAGTCCCTTGGCAGGTTGATGGTAAACACAAACTGGGTACATTACTGGGCACAAAGAAAAGCCCAGTAATGGCATTGATTCTTGACAAAGATTGGTAAAACAATAATAACAGCATAAGCTGAACGAGCTTAACTTTTTTTTAGTTTGCTTTTGTTCCTTTTTTCTGTCTGCTTTTCTAATAATAACTATTCAAGAACTAGGCTATAGATCGGCCTGCACAATTTCTGTGTACAGTTTTTACGGCAAGCATGGACACAAGTGAATTCTTGCTGCATCAATTCATTGTGCTTGTGAAACACCAAACTGTCAGTGAAATATCTTTGAAAGATACAAAAATTATCATATTTGAAAGTTGCTGACGTTCAGTTACTTTCAGCACATCAACACTATAGCAGTTAATACGAATGGAAATTGAGTGTTTTGCTGTTCTTTTTTATCTGAATCGCCACTACAGTTTAGAATGCTATTTGCACAAATGTCTTAGATATTTTGTCTTTAAAAGATATTAAAATGGCTCTGATCACGTGGAATTTGTACAACACATCACAATTTGCGGGCAATCACCACAAAACTTGAAGGAAAATTTTAAATTTCTGTCTGTCTTTCATCAGATAAGCGTTTGTGGCTCCCCTGGGTCCACAGGAGGGCGCCACAGGCAGCAACCTACAGGGCTGAAAGCACTGATAACCACTGTGTGAAACAGTGTAGTTCATATAGAGGTCTGGGAGCTGATAAGGTTTCAGTGGTTTTGAATTAATCTTATTTGTAATGTTTAATTTCACTGAAAAAAAAAGAATCTCTCAAAACTGAACGTGAAACAGAAAATAACACTGGACAAAATATGCTATGGAATTCACAACTCTGTCTCCAGTAAATTTTGTTTGTGTATAACTAATTTAACCACCTTAATTACATTAATTTAAGTCTAGACTGGAGGGTATGGAGGGGTTGTACCTTTACTGTAGGCGTTACTGTGCACCATTCTTACTATTATCACTACTTAAATCTTAAAGTACTACAGTCCTGGCCCATGGTTGAATTTTAACATTTAAGGACGATAAGGGTGATCTCTGCTAATAGTGAGAAAAAAAGACTGGTCCAGACCTTGACCTTGATTCATCCTTTTGGTTTTTATGCTAACCACATGCCACGTTATCTAATTTCTGAGCAGATGAAGTTTGAAACTTGGTAATGACCCTGCTTATGCACAATCCTCATTTTTCTAATTACACTGTTTGTTGGTGCTCTGCAGGCTCCAGATGTTGTTTGATGTCTTGCAGTGGATGACTCTTCTCTGAGCCTCATGAATCCTTTGACCAAAATCATTCTTCTGCACACTCTGATTTAATCAGGTTTGCATTCTTATTCCCTCTGTCGAGTGCAGAGTTTACCCAGCTTGTTCCTCATTAATTAGCACAATTGATCAGATATCGTGTGTGTGTGTGTGTGTGTGTGTGTGTGTGTGTGTGTGTGTAATAATTGGTTTTAATAGACAACAGCACAGTACCTATTGCCAACCACTGTTGGCTACCATAATTACCCATAAATGAAGGCTCTACTTGGCATGAAATAGCAGTTGGAAGTCGATGATAAATGTGGAATGCCTCAGCTTCCAGCAGGGCTTGCGTCCTGGCCGAACCTCCTCATTTTCTGTTCCCTACACCCCCTCAACACGGGGAAGGTCTAACATCATCAAGTAAACTTGCATAAAGCAGCAACAAACCCACACACGATGAGACAAACACAAGTAACACACACACACAAAAAACATAACACAAAAGAATTTGGCAGTGAGGTGTGCCTATATCTGTTCACAGCTTCAGGGCAGTGCTGACAGAAAGTGTTGACAACTACATATGGAACAATAGAGGTTTTGTAAAAACTGAGCTGTATTTGCTTTAAGATTATATCATAATAGAAATGACACACTACTTGTAACATATCAAGCACAACTGGCCAAATGCCCCGGTGAATCTGCACTTGTGATAATGTATCATTGGCAATGAAAAAATTGGAAGTGAATTAGCTTTGTTTATCTGATTGGAAATCAGATCAATCAGCGAAATTTGGTGTTGAACAATGACCTGTTTTGTTTCAAACCTTTGATAAACACTCTGTCTTCTTTACGGTATCCGGAATAATCAGGTTACAAAATTTCCTGCTGTCCTCACCAATTTTTTGAGTGATCAGCTGCCACTGATCTGTACTAAAGGAGCCATTATCTTCCACCCCCTTAGCACTGACCTGGAGTCTGATATACTTTCTTATTAAAAACTTAAACAAAGTGAAGCTGCTCAGCAGCCAAAGCAGGAAGCAGAGCAAGCTGCATTTTGTCTTTAGAGCTGGTCATAAAACATGTAAAGTCATGAAATCCAACTGCAAACATGAACGTAATACAATCAAGACCATTTTAAGGAAATACTCACTAAGAATGAAAGAATTAAATGTCAGATGATTTAATGCGGCATTGCGTTTACCTTGGAAGTCGGAATTCGGACTTGGGAGTGACGTCAAACCCAAGTTGACCCCTTTCCAGTTACAAGGAGCCACTGTTAGCTATTGTTGTTGTTAGCACTTTTAGCTACCAGCCAATAACGACACACCATGTGTTTTTGCACGCAAAAGCAACCAAACAACTCATCCACAGATAGGAGTTGAACAAAAAAGTCAGTTTGACTGATTTAACGACACAAAAACAAGACTTATTGGCTAATAAACAGTGTAATGTGCAGCTTTCTCATTGTTAATGCATGCAGCTGCCAAGCAGGATTTCGATCTCAGGCTCACAAAAGTTCCTCTGAGTTTGCGAGTTGGAGCTCCAACTTCAGGGGACATTCCTGATGATGTATCCGACTGTGAACTTGAAAATTCTGACTTCAGGAACAAATGGAACATAGCATAAGACAGTTTTTGTTGAACGTATAACATATAGCATGTGCTATATAAGCCGAAATATATATTTAAGCCGACAGAGATGTGCTGATCAACAGAGACGCAGGCTCATCCCTGCAACGTGTGGTCCTGCGCAATGGTTGATAACTGACAGCATTTATTTTTTAAAATTTATTTCTGTTAATATAGCCCATGATGAGTCATCAATAATTTAAAAACCTTTATGTAGGAAATGCTTGACTGTAAAATAAAGTTACTTAAAACTGCAAAACTACTTTTTGGTCATTGTTGGGCCACATTTTGCCATATAGGCAAGGATAAGAGCAACACATCTGATTTTTTAAAAAACAAATCAATATTCATTTCATGGGGACTTTAACTATATCTGAGGGCGATTTTGTGCCTAAACCTAAAGCTGGTGTAGGCAGTTTATCTTTGGTGTCATAGTGCAAAAACTCTGTAATAACATTTCAGCTTACAGTAAGAAAGAACACTACACTTGTGTGCCTTCCCGTGGCTCTGTATTCAGACTGTGACAGGACTTTGGGCTGAAAAAGTTTCTATTGGCTGCCCTATGCTGCGCTTCTTTAGTGACAGGCGTTTGCGGTCAGCTGGAGCTGTCAAAAGTAAAAGTACTCAACAAGCAGCCCATCAGTGTCACTATATTGCAGATCATTATTTTTGATCAGAATCCCTGATTTTTTTTTTTTTTTTTTAAATGAAAGCAACATTTTAATAGATCACCAAAGTTTGCAATTTAAAGTTAATAGCATACAGGACAATATTAGGTAGTAATTCCTCGACAATATCTTTTTAAAATTCTCCAAGGTTTCCTTGTTGTGTAAATAATCAATTCGAAAAGTAACTAGTACCCGTCAGACACCTTTAATACAGTATTAGTGGTTCCCTCAAAAATGCAGTGTAGAATTCTTTACATCGCTTTGCTCAAACATGGCTAAAGGGCAAGGTGTCTCCTGTTTGTTTTGCTTGGAGCTGCGAGGAACCTCTGATGACAGCTGCCTCACTGACTGCACACACCTGAAGAACTCGCTGACCAATGAAGGAGAGCCAGCTGTAGGCAACAAGAAGGAGGAATGGAGGCGTTACAAAAATATACAGAAGGAAAAAATGAAGAGAAGGGGGAGGATGAAAAAAAAGGGTAACGGTGTCTTCATATTGTCTAATATTTGTATCCATGTCCTACAAGGTGCCTTTAATCCAAAAAACAGAGCAGGCCTGGTAGTAATATGTCTTGTGTGCTGTTAAAAAAAGACAATGGGGCTGGTGTGGCTGAAGAGGGCATTTAGAGGTGTTTGTGGATTTGTGTGTGTGTGTGTGTGCGCGCGTACATTTAAATAAAACTAGATTTATGGATAAATTTAACAACTTACACGTGTAACATGTGGATCAGCTTCTTCCACAACTGATGCATACGTAGTGGATATATTCCATAAACAGATCTGAGTCCTCTCCATTTGTTGACTGGACGTAAGGTGACAGAAGTTTCTCCATCTGAGCTGTTTTGTGTTGCAGCTTTTGTCTTTGTCATCCAGTTTTGTGTTTTTGCAGTAGCAGGCCAACAGCATTGAAGTGATTGCTAAAGAATATAAGCAACATTATTGTTTGATAGTGAAAAGCTTGTTTGATTAAATCTGTATTAAGCATAATGACAAAATAATGACTCAATTAACTTGACAATTGATGGAAAAAGGGGCAACATTTAAATCAAGTGAGCTTTATTTAGCCTAGGCTTTAAGATGTATTTGCAACAAAAACATTTTAAGACACTTTTAATTTATAATAATAATAATAATAATAATAATAATAATAATAATAATAATAATAATAATAATATAAAACATTTAATGGCAAAAAAGGAAAAAATCAAGACAGAGTAACATAGGACAGTCCTTCGTCCTGTACAGACAACAGATATCATGATTGACTGATTTAAATAAAAGCCAGCAGCAGGTGATAACGTACATATACATGCAGTACAATACCAGGCATTAATATCTTACCTGTATGTATCTAATGTCTTAACCTGTATTGCTGCCATCAATCATACACTGTAATGAGATCCAGGGGCCACAGTAATGAGAGAAATAGTGTCTCTAAGTAGAAATATTCAGGGCCTTTAAAAAACCTGGAATAAAAAAAATCTGATTTTGAAAAGTTCAAGTTCAATCATCTCTTTCAAAAGAAGAAAAATAAGTAATAATAATAATAATAAAAGCGCCCTCACCGTGCTAAGGACTCATTGAGTCCTAACAGGGTGTGAGGGTTAATATAGCCAGAGGAGACAGGCGGGAATTTGTTTTAGAGCCTTTTTTCCCAGTCACTGAATAATGTAATCAATAATATTGTCCAAAAACACAGCAAAGAAATTGACAAAAGTCTGTCTTGTGAATCCTAAAAAAAAAAAAGTCAGAGTACTTGCTAACAGTTCTTCCTTGTTTCTTACCATCATATTCCTATCCAGACTCGGAAAATAAAAATAATGTGCTGCTTACTAATATTACTTGAAAATATTTGGAAAGTAACTTGTCCTGTGTTAACATCTGGCATATCCAACTCTATTTTAGTATTAAGTTGTCACAAAAGACAACATGAACTCCTTTGTATCACTCAACAGTCTGTTTGGGATATTTTTCTTATGTTAATTCATGAAAGGTGACTGTCAGTCTGCGCGTCCTGTCCCGAATGTCTCCAGGTGAGAGATTTCTCTGCCAGCAACCAGGGCTGAACAGCAATATATTCATAAAAAAATCACATCAGAATTACCAAACCCCTACTTTTGGCAGAAAGCAACTTTGGTGTGCAACAAACAAACAAACAAACAAACAAACAAAAAACGGCACTAACAGGCTTATTATTTTTCAAGGGTTTGCTTTACACCCTCATGGCCATAGGAAATATGACTGAAAGCTGGTAAAACTGCCTTCTACGGCAGCCTGATTATTCTGTTCATGTATTAAAATTATGTATTAAAAATTATTCTGTTCATTCGCTCAGCCACAGATATCGAAAATAAGGATCTTCGGCCTTGGGAGCCTTGAAAAGTTGAAGTTCTGGGTTACGACATTCCGGCAAATCTCAGCCATGTGTTCTTAAGCCAGGACCAGAAGCTCTGCCTCAAACTCATCATGCCAGAGGTCCAGTACACACGGATGCTTCAAGATTCCCAATCTCAGCGGTATCGTCAAAGCCACCAGCTCCGGCCTCCGCATCAGTAACATACCCTCAAGTGGCCCATACCTGTAGTCCTGCCTCGGGGACTTCAAGTTCAACGCAACCAAACCCCTCCTGAAACATGGTCTACCACCAATGCAAAGTCTGCTGCAGGAACTTAAGGTCAAACTACTTGACCACTTGAGACTTGAAGCCCAAAGTCCTCAAAGACCAAGTCTTCATAAACTGAAAAAAGTCTTTATGATCTGTGTGCACAACAGACTGCAATGCTTTGGTTCATGGGTGTTCAAAACAAGGGCTTACTTTGGGGAAAAAAAAAACTGGGTTGGTCTTTAATCAGTGTCTCTCCTGTTCCTTCCAGACAGTTTATTGAAAAAAGTATCAGGATTTGCAGACAAGAGCTCAAGAAATCCACACTAGAACTCGGATAACTCCACATATCTGCACATCCAACAGCAGATCAGAGAGGGTTTTAGGTGCAAACGGTTCTACGAAGCAAATCTGATAGGTACAACCATGGCTCTATAGGGAAGTGGCGATATTGTGTCCTTTGCGAGGCACAGAGTGGGCTTTCTGTGCGTGACACTGGTATAGTAAAGCCTGGGATCAACTGGCGTTCGTTGCGTCCGCTGCAACGCGGCTGCCTGTTCATTTTTCTATGAGACGCGTCAAACCGTTAATGACGCCCCCGCAAAGCATTCTGGGTAGGCGGCGCTTCCGATTGAGCAGTTGCGTCACGTCCAAAAATTGACCGCCACTCAACTTTATGCAAATGAATCCGTCAGACACAAGGTCACTGTCCAATGGGGAGCGAGATGGACAACAGCTTGGGGGAGGTCTGTCATGACGTAAGTTTTTAAAACTTTCCCTCCCAAAGATACCAGTAGCTTCTCTGTCTTCGATCTATGACTAAAATGTCTGCTCAACAAAAATCTACATTTATAGATATGATTTCTCCCTCCAAAATACGAATTCAAAGAGGGAATCATTTTTGTTGGTCAGTGACGTTCTTGACATGTAAACATCTGTGGAGCGCCGGGCTCCGCCCACACAGCGTCCGTTGCCAAACACGCGTCGCATCCGGCGAGAAATCGCTTTGACGCCAGTGGATCCTTACCGTAACATGTTACTTTGCTGTCATTTTATGTTTGTCAAGCTCTTTTTTGCCTTCCCCTGCTAACATATAACATCTTCTCTGTGGCACATAGCTTAGTGCATTGGTTTAATTTAAAAAAAAGAGGCTAATTAGTTTCCTAAAACAATAGGTCACTAATTTTTATTTAGAGTGCTCAAACAGAAACTTGTAAAATTGTTAGGCAGTATTTTCAGCCGTGGATGGATACACTGACTCTTGAGTACACAGCGCCCCCTTAGGCCTTCTTCTCAGCCTAAAATGCTTGCTTTAAATTAAACTCCTGAGTTAACTCAATCTGTTGTAAAACAATAAGAAAACACTGAATGAAATTTGTTAATACGATGCTTAGTACGGGTTTTCGGAGAGCCAGTGGGCACAATACTATGTGAATCAATTATTATCAAATTGTGACCCAATGAAATTTTACAAACCAGTATTTGTCTTTATTTAAATTCAAAATTTTCAAATTTCAAAATTTCAGTTTCAGTTTATTTATGTAAAATAGGGACAAGGCATTTTAATGAACATTGACATGTATGGCCAGAGGCTAATTTCCATCTTTAGTCCCTAGGCAGGTTAATGGTAAACACAAACTTGTACATGAATGTCACCACACAAACAACATAAACAGCACAAACAAAAGCCCAGTAATGAAATTGATGTCCAGTTGTTGACAAAGACAACAATAATAGCATAAGCTGAACATGAACTGACAAAGACAGAAAAACAGTACAAAAATAATGTTGCTAAAGACAAACCAGAACTAAGGGGAAATTGAAAATTGAATTTGCTGGTTTTCAATTACATTTAATGTAACTACATGAATGTAGAAGGGGAAATGTTATTGGTCAGGAGGCAACCAACAGCATGATTGGGCAGGGGAGAAAGACAGATGCAGAACATAGAAATACATCATAAATATTAATCATAAATGTTTCATTTTTATTTAATGTGCATGTGTATTAATTTTTGATGCAGCCAAACCCAACTAAAGACTGAAGACAACTGGACTAATGGCGAGCCGTGCAAATGTAAAAACACGCTCTCTCTCTCTCTCTCTCTCTCTCTCTCTCACACACACACACACACACACACACACACGTGTTGCCAATTATAATTATAGCAGTAAGACTGGATGACAAAATGACACCTTGTAGTGTTTTTTAAAGCAAAACTATGTCGTTTTCTCGATTGCTGATTCATACTTAGAAAGCTGCAGTTTGAGGACCTCTCTTTCTCTTAAAGAGAATAGAAGGACAAGTTTTCTCTATTTAAAACTGTATCTGGAAATTAATAAATATACATTGCAATTATCAGTCGACTATATGAACACACAGATGTCAATTACTGCTCATATGGAACAATTGACTGATCCTCTGACCCAGGGAAAGGTTGGATAAACAGTGATGTATGCACATGTATGTCTAATATAATTTTATGGTGTCTATTGGTTTGTTCACACCCATAACACATCATAAGCAGTAAGGTTAAATGTCATAACAGCTCCTCAAATATGATGCTGAATATCACATGTGCCTCCCAGTGGTTGATAGCAATAAAGGTTAACAAAATGGCCTTCACAGTCTCACGTGTCCCATGTGTGCAGGTACAATGTAAATCACTGCCTGTACATGCACACTGGTTTTCTTCTCACTAATTTCCTATTATGACAACATTCCAAATTTGACGCAGGTCATGAAAACAACATATATTTTGGCTGGATATTCCTAGTTAGGCCTTATTCCGAATGCAACATTTTCCGATATGCCGTTATTATTCCTGTTTTAGGAGCTTTCTCTGGACATGTAAGGCACAGCTGGAATATATGCCCCAGTCGCGGTTCTTCCAGCAGTTTGTGACACTACTTACCCTAACCCATGCTACAGCTAGCTTGATTTCAAGATGTTGTCTACGTTGCCTACCCTAGCTTTAAGGCCATTGACAGTATTCCTATTCATATTTCACACAGGATTTGCAGTAAAGCTGCAATTGTGTCATTTAAGCCCTGTTTCCACTGAGCAGTACAGTTTGGTTTGGAACGGTACGGGACGCATTTTTTTGCATTTCCACTGTCAAAAGGGTATCAAATAACTGTATCATGCTGTACCTACTTTAATTTCGTTGGTGTACAAAGGGTCCCAAGAGGGAGGAGCTACACACACAGTCAGTTTACTGCAAGCAGGCAAAAAGCTCCTGTCATTGAACTTTTAATGTCACCTCAGTAAGTACATATTTTAGGTGAGAATGTTACCATATAAATTTAAAATATGCAGTCAGTTTATCCAAATAATACTTGTTTGTGTATCTGTCACAAAGTTTTTCAGACTTGCGAGGAGCTTGTTAAGCTGCCACTCCAGGGAGAAAGTTAACTGATATAAGCTGGTTGCGGTGCTGCTGCAGCAGGAGTGCACCTGCAAGGGCGCTCTGCCACTTTTTTCTCCTGGTAAAAAAACATTTCACCCGCATAAACCAGAAATTCATGTGCCTTTGTAAAAATATTTGAGGACCCTGTCGTTACTGAAGCGTCTGTCAACGTGCAAGAAAGGCAAATCAGAAATTTCAATACTGTACGTGTACGATATGTATGTGTGACGAATAAATCATCTTAAAACCTCTTCAAGTTGTCATTTTGACATTAGAGGTGGGCTGATTAATTCATAGTGTAATGCACGCTTTGAACAACATGTAGGAAAACATTCCACCTTAAAAGATGCATCTGAGCGGCTCAGAGAACGAAGTGATCTTTTTTCTACCAGTAATGTTGAGCTTACGACAAAGAATCAACGTGGAAAGGCAGCAAAGCATCCTTTCGTTTTTCCTATCATGTGTAAAAATGCACAGAAACATTACGGCCAACGTTTAATCCCCTCACAGATTATCAGTTCATTGGTTCATCAGCTACATGTTGTTCAATGCGTGCATTACACTATGAATTAATTAGCCCACCTCTAATGTCAAAATGACAACTTGAAGAGGTTTTAAGAGGGTTTATTTGTCACACATACATATCGTACGTGTACAGCAGTGAAATTTCTGATTTGCCTTTCTTGCATGATGACATACACTTCAGTAACAAGTGCGCTCCTGCTGCAGCAGCGCTGCAACTGACTTATATCCCACCCACCAAGTAAGGGTACGGTTGGCAGTGGAAACCCAAGCCAGATCAAGGGTTACTGTTCTAAAGCATACGGTACCATTACAAACCAAACTGTACTGCTTTTCAGTCTTATACACTATGTTGCAGTAACACTAAGTGTGAGTCATCTTGACTTTACAAACATTGCAGATCATGCCCCACAGCTTTCGGTATAAGCAAGTTACACAAGAGTGTCAAGCAAAAGAGTTCCCTGCAGTTTGATAATGTATTTTCCACATATGTAACCCAGGGCAGGTCTAACGTCATCTTGTAAGTTTGCATTTAGCAGCAACAGACACATATTGTACAACAAGACAAACACAAGAAAAATAAACATGAAAGAAAGACAAAGAGGTGTGTGTGTATATTTGTTGGAGGGCAGTGACAGTAAGTGTTGACAGCCCCGTGTGGAACAGTAGAGACTCTATCTGCTCTGAATGAGCCACTATCCTCCACCACCTTAGCACTGACCTTAAGTCTATTATTATACTTTCTTATGAAAAAACTTCCAACAAAGTGAAGCTGCTGTCGTTTCAGCGGCCAAAGCAGGAAGCAGAGCAAGCTGCACTTTGGTTTTAGAGCTGCACTTTGGTTTTCGAATGCCAAATGAAAATACAATCAAGAACAATGTCAACCAGAATTTTTTTGTCAGGTGACTTAAGACTGTTAACATCGATGTAGCCAAGAGGACTTTGACAGGTGACCTGATTATTAATATCATATCACACAGGCTTGATTGATAGCTAAGGCAAAAGAAGATGAGTCTTTTAGATCTTGCTACATGTACATGCAGTTCGATTCTTGAAGTGATTTAGCGTGATGAGATGGTAATGAAGAATAATGGGAGATTCCAAGCCGATGAAATGCTACAGAAGGTGGAGAGATCAATACAGAGAGAGGAACAGCATCGGGAAACAAACGAGATGATGATCAGAAAACAGGCTGAAGTAACACTGTTGTAGATGGGCTCACAAATGATGTGGCTGCCACGAACCATGCTTAAGCTCGATTGTCCCTCTTCTCCACTCTCCTGTTAGGAGAGGGCCAAGAAAGCACACCATGCGTGGGCGCTATGTCTGAAAGAATGTATAACCATTTGAGTAAAGACCGAAGTGGAGTCAAATTAAAAAAAACAGCAGACAACTGAAGAGAAGCTGACATTTAAATTGTTACATTAATTATTGTCACTATGGCAGTTCTAGCATATCTGCACGTTGCTAAAATTGTTCTTTCTTACCAAGAGACTGAATGTGATCAGGTATGAAAATATGCAGTTGCCATTCTTCTTCTTAGACATTAAGTCTGATGTGCATTGCTCATCTTGACACATAAACCTCCCTTTACGTGGTACATAATCAGTTTGCATGAGAAATGCTGAAATGGAGTCTGGGTTGGGGTTTCAAAAAACATGATTGGCTCTAATGTATATGTAGCTTAGTGAAACCAACTAGACCTCATGGTTAGGGCATATATCCTCATTACAACATTATCCTGTTGTCTGGAAGTTTGTAACAAGCACTAGAACCACAAGATTTCAAACAACACGTATGTTCATTCATTTGCACGCCACAGTAGGGCCCAAGTTTTAAGGATTTTTCTTTAAAACTGGATTTCTTTTTGCATAAATCCCTGTTATTTTTCTGGTAATTCTCATGTTGACGGGACAACAAAACCATATACTTCATTTTTAGAAATATTTGTCTCTGCTTTTTCCTTTTAAAAAAATAATAAAAACCAAAGAGGAAACAAAAGAAAGCAGCCAAATAAGATCTAAAAGTTAAACAAATATTGTCCATTCAGCGCGATGATGTTGTGCATTATTGCTGACCCACCAACAAGATAAAAACTATTCATAATAATGTCAGCCGGCAGACTCTGGATGTTTGACAGGTTGGGGAGGAAATAGCAAAATAGGCACCTATTGTTTGCGGTGGGGCACCAGCACGCAAAAAGTTGCTGGGCACTTTACAATGTTTTGTCCACGAGAAGGGCACCCAAAAAGGGGTTTCATCATGTTTTTTTCAACCACAGGAGCATCAAAGAGGGCACTTTTGCGCATTTTTCTAACATCAGATCACCAGAGGGGGTGATTGCCCCGCCTGAGACTGAGAGACAAAAATGTTCAAGAAAGAATTTTATTCTGAGGCTGTTCTGTAAATATTCATTCATACACTTAAGCATATTCATGTTCTGAGTTCATAAAAAACTTGTTCTGTAAATAGTTCTCTTACTTTTGTGATCAAAAACATTGATTTG
>JAQFJA010064947.1:0-14953 GCA_029874485.1 Naso brachycentron | reverse complement strand
AAGTTTTTCTATTTTGAAACAAATCTTTAACGATAGGTGCATGGGCCCACTTTACTAATGAACTGCCTGCATAAAAAACATGTTTACAGAAAATCATTCAGAGGATGGGATGCGTCACATTTCCATGTTGTCTGTAACAGTTTTCTTGAATTTTTTTTGTTTTTGTTTTGTTTTGAGCACATCAAGTTCATCTCAACCTTTTGACACACAACTTCAGGTTACCGTCTGTTTTTCTCCCTCTGGCTCTGTAGATATGAAACAGATTTCAGATAAAACACCAGACTCAGGCCTGTTCTCACTTTTCCCAAACAAACAATGCTACAAAAGTAAACAATCAAAAGTTAAGTAAACTATCCAGAACATGCTGAATGTAAATAAACCATGAGCACAGTGTTGAAACTTGGTGCAGGAACTATTTAATCTTTTAAGACAATTTTCAAACTTCCCTCTGGATCTTATTTTGATTGGTTCCCACTTCACCTCATGGAAATTGTGTTTTGTTGTTGTGAGATTCAAGCCTCAGCTTGTTTACCTTTTTGTTTACCTGTGTGCTTTAAGGGAAGTGTTCACCCACCAGGGTGTGATTTTGTCAAAGCAACTGCAGCTCTGGAGCTGAACTGACTTTGTCACTAAAGCAACCAAAAGCACACACACAACAGCGGCTGCAGAGTTTTTTATGTGAATGGAGACTGTCGAGAGGGATTACGCTCAAGGAAACTAGGGCAGTTGCTTTTGGTCAAAGATTGTGTCTGGCAGGCCAACCCAGGCTTGTGTGACACACACACACAAACAGAGTTTCCTCCGCCCGCTCTCCCTGAGTTTTGATCAGCAGGTGTTACTTCATTGCATATATAGAAGCGAGAAAAGAATCCGGCAAAAGAGAGTGAAACATCGAGGGAAACCCAGAAAAATGTAGGTTTTTCCAATGTCGAACCAGGTCACATTTAATCCACTCAACGTGAAGATAAGGCAGACACACACACACACACACACACGAACACACATAACAAAAGGGAATGTAAGATGAGATGAAACAGCATATTCCTGGAAATCACTTTCTCTCTTGACCTATGTCGGATTAGACAGGACACACACACACGTAATAGTGTTTTGTTCTCTCATTTTGCTCTGTGATCCCGTCCCAGAGTAAGGCAAATACCAATTATATTTGGTCACTGTGTCTCAAACTTTGTTCTTGAGAGAAATCTATGTATAGAAATGTGATTTGATTTTCCTTCAGTATAAGGTCACTGAGGAGATTACGGGAGAGATTGCACCATATGGCTTGTGACTTGGAAAATTGAACTTATTCTCTCAGAGATTTCTGCAGGACTCAATAGGTTTAGACTTAATTTCCCTTTTTAATTTATCCTTTTGTTTTTGTCTGTGTTTTTGCAGTCGTGTGTTGGTGAGTAATACAATACAAGAGTTGTGTACAGGTATATTCTTGATGGCTGCATTTAGTTCTTGGCTTTGCTGTTACACGCTTGAATCCAACTTTTCAACTCATTCTAAGGCCAGAGAGTTTAATATTGAATGATATAACTGTGGTGGTAATATATTAGACCGAGTGTCAATGATTCCCAAGAGAAAACTGAGTGTAATTCTTGCAGAAATGGAATAAAGTCTGGTTACGTTGATAATCTCCGTCACCTGCAAAGAGGTAATTTGTCATTGTCTCAGACATGGAGTGTTTATTATCACTGGCCAGCAGGTTTTTTAAATTCTGTGCACACAGAGTTGTAGAAACCCAGACCTAATAGAAATTCAGTGTCACATTTGATGATGCAGACACCTTGCAGAGGATTCACCTTGTGTTTTGAGGTGGCGTCGGCACATTGAGTGCTAAAAAAAAAGGATGCAGTAAACACACCGTGCTCTATTTTGAAATAGGGACATTATTTTCTTGCCTTAAAGGTCCAGTGTGACGGATTTAGGATGATCTGTTTGTGTAATATGGTAGAAATTAAACCTAATATTCACAGGTATGTTTTGAGTAGTGTACAATTATCTGAAAATAAGAGTCTTTGTTTTTTTATTATCTCAATGAGTCTTTTATATCCACAGAGGGAGCCATGTTGAGCCACCATGTTTCTACAGTAACCCTGAAGGGACAAACCAAAACACTGCAGCTGGTTCCAGCAAGGATCTTTATACTTTAATGAATTTCATGGCCACCAAAGGTTCTCTTGTATGCTTGAAAGTGGAGGGTTAGCGGAGGGGAATTTCACTGGGGTGCAATCTGCAACTTCGCCACTAGATGCCACTAAATCCTCCACACTTTAACTTTTAATTTTTCTGTGTAATATCAGGGAGAAAAACATAGAATGTTGCACACAATCAATGACTTCACCTGCATGATTTTGCAAACTGTAAGAATTTTAACAACACTGAAGCTTCTTTCTACCTTTGACCTTTTTATTAATGAGTCTTGGCACATAGCAAAGCAGATTTAGACTTATCTGTTATCGATTAGCAACCTTATCAGTCTCTAGGGATCCACTTTTTTTATTTATTGTGCTGTAGGAGAATAAAGCTTTCCTAGAGGTTCCTTAAATTCAAACTCTGTACATTTACTGTGGGACTAAAGATGGCTGTGTCCCAACTGAATGGTGTCGAGACTTTTGGGCAGAGTGCAGCGTTTGACCACTGGGGGCCAGTCTTTATGCATCCTGCTTAAAATTTAACTGTCTGAACTTTACTCTGCAGAAGGTTATTATGGACTGTCAGGTCAGATCTTTGCACTCAGAGCTCGCAGACATCCATGAAAGATGAAGCTGGTATTTGGCCAGCTGTGCAACTTCACTCTCTCATTCTCCTCTTTGGTTCATTTTCTGCAAGACACCTTTTTTTTTCTTTTTTTTCACCGGTGTCAGATTGATGTGCATGACATTAGCTGTGGATCCATCTATTGAGTTCAATCCCACCCTTTCCTGTCACCATCTGTGAGTGATTCGGACAGCCTGATATCAGCTATCTCAGAGAACTGTCTACCTTGTCTGTATGACAAACATGTAATATATATAATTGGTATAAATACTGCACATTGCTTAATTTTAATCCCACAGAACATCACAAGCAACACATAACTGATTGAGGGTTTACAACATAAATAAAGGAAAAAAAGCTGACTTTTTAAAAAATTGTTGATTTGACACTTTATCTTGACTTGACTGATAAGATTTACAAATACTGTAAAGCGGAATGAATGCTACTGAAATCAACCTAAACAATTGAGATCAGTGAATTACGGAATTGGAATCAGCTTTGGCTGGTTTACAGAGAGCCTCCGACCTCACAAGATTTGGGACTTTGGAGCTCAATGATTCACATTAAAGTTTTGTCTTTTCCTTTTCTAGACTGACTTTTGAACTGATTTTGTGCAAATGATTTTGATGTCTGGATTTATCCATTTCAATATTCATTTAACCCTAGGTGCCTGTGTTGTAAACACTTTTTAACTGCTGGTAAGCCTCTATTAATGATCGTCTAAACTGAGAAAAGAGGCTCTATTACTAGGAGGCTAAAACCAGGGACTTATTTTTGTGATATTTATATTGTAAATTCAAACAGAATTTTAACCCTTCTGCTGCAACAAGCTTCAACTAGAATTTCTTCTATAAAAGTGAAAATTGGCCCGTCTCCTATTTTTACTTTGCAGCTACTTGTCCAAAACGAGACGTCAGCATACCAACATGTTGATGATTCATGTTATGCTGAAAAACTTCTCCTTGTATTTTAGTGTAACGTTAGCCTTAGTCCTCGTTTAATAGGTATGATGAGGAGAAATGTGAGATCAGACTGATTTTGTTTCACTATAACTCCATTTGGATGCTGAGCTTTAGCCTATATTTATATTTTAGCCTATTATTTTCTTTTTAGCTTCCTGATATTTAATAAGTAAAACCACCTTAACCGCTGCAGTCCCAAACGCTGTTCAAAAGAGGCTTTCAGCAAACAGTCAGTCATACAAATATAAAACTGCCTAAACTGTCATGCACATTTTTCAGTTTTTTCATATTACAGAGACATGACACTAAAGACTGTTTGTCCTCTAAAATGATGCCTCTCATCATCAGGCCTGGAAAAGCTTTTTAAAAGTACATTAATTTATTTTTGTGGGTGTAGATGAACTCTTCTGATGACTTCATTTCAAATATTATCTATAACATATATTAGCTCTTTCTGTTATGAGGGGAGGTTCTCCTTTAAAGGAGGAAGTAGGATTTTGGTAATGTAGATATCTGAGGTATTCTGAGGTATTCTGAGGGGAGTGACTTCACTGGAAATTTGCTTTTACTAAAACCAACGTTGGCTGATGAATCACTCATTGCTTCATTGTTGTTTTGATATTCAGTTCCAGACACTGATTTTTTTCAGTGTTCTGTATCATCCTGTGTTGGGAAAACTGTCCACACATAGAGGAGAGCGCTCCGAACCTTCCTGTGTCCTCACATGGACATGCAGAACCTATGTAATCCTCGCAGAGGTTTACAAAAGTAACAGGTCATGACCTCTTCCAAGAAGACAAGGAAAAGCCCTCAGAAAAATTAGATCACGTACAAAAGGTGGTAAATCTAATATAACACTGAATGCAGTGTAATTGAAAAGATGTAAGAGTTTGTGAATAAATACAACATCATTTCTTTTCTTTTATCTCTCTCCGTCCAGTGTGCAGGTTTTTTCCCCTCTCTGCCACGTTGACTATCACCAGTCATGCTAACTACCTGGTTCTTCTTCTGGTTGTTCCACTGTGCAGGAGACAGAGGCGGCAGCTCAGGGGATGTGAAGTGTGACAGATGATGTCAGCTCGTCGGAGTGGGCGACTGGATAACTTGATGGGCTCTGCTTCCTCAGGGCAAACGGTAGTGGCAGACTACCAACCGTGACTGCAGGAGAGAGCTGAACTACAGGACCCGAACACACGCCTGATGGGGGAAGTGTGCTACAGCATGCATGGAGAAATCCAGTCACTGCAGCTCGAAAGGGTTAACTATACAGTTTCATTCATTTATGGTTATTTTCAGAATACTCACCGAGAAAAGTTCAGACTTTAGATCAAATCTTTCTTTAACAGATTTGCAATATTTGCCTCTTGATTTGCATTAAAGTCTTTCAGCTAAGCACTAACTTAGTAACTAGCTAACATGGCCCCACTGCTTTTCTTGGCAATTCCTGAAAAACCCTAAAAGCAAAATAAAATGAAGTCAAACTAAAGGAGCACAGAAGAGGACAGAGGAGAGAAAAGGAGAGAGACAAACAGTCTGACAGCTCCTCAGAAGCTCCAAAGCAGATTTTGCAAGAAGGAGCTGTATAATTTTCCCAAAACCAAAATTCAAAGTGCACTTGATGTGTCAAGTTCTGATTAGTTCTTTATAAAACAATCAGGTTTTGCATTCTGACCAAAAACACATTTATTGAGTGATTTGCTTTAAAACTTTTAAGTTTATGCAATAACTGTATTACTTTTATCGACTTTTAGTTATTTGTAGCATAAACAGTAAATCTGTTTTCATACAAAGTTGCGTTTCTGCTCTATGTTTGTTTTCTTTTTCTTTCTTTCTTTTCTTTTTTTTCTTGGTTGAAATCTAACAGAACACATCGACTGACTTTGACTTTGCAGCAGGACCGTTTGTGCAGCCATCACACCCAGATAATTTATATTTTACGGCTGCCTGATCGATTCTCAATGAGAAAATCTGAATCCTCTCCAGAAGCAGATCCAGGTCACATTCACAGTCCCAGGCTTTTTCACTTTATTCTCCGCAGACTAGTAACATCTCATTCTCACAGATATGAAGTCAAAGTCGGTCTACAGAAAGTGGTAATAAAAGATTAAACAGCCCTTATGAATGGCTGTCACATTTCACTAATGCTGGGGCCCATAAACCTGACTACAGTCACTACCAGCTGTAATGAAGTCTGTGAGGAATCCACATCAGTCACTTCTGATATGATGTGCTCATAAAAATCATTCGCCACACACCAGTGCACGTCATTCATTAAGGACCCCATGTCATGTCTGTCGTCATCCCAGGGCTGTAAATTTTCTCTGGCGTCATCCACCCCGTTCTCGTTATTATTAACATAAGTCTACATGACGCAACAGAAGCTGTTGGCAGCTCCCATCACTAGCATAAAAACTCATTTCAATATTAATCAGCCCTTACATACTCCTCATGTAGGAGTGTGTGTGAATCAGTATTCCTGCTTCCACTGCCACTCTCTATGTGACTTTCTGCAAGTGTGTCACGTCTGTGTCTCCAATCTGTGTGTGTGAGACTGCACAGGGTCAGCATGTGTTTAATTTTGCATGATCCTAGTGTGTGTGTGTGGGTGTGTGTGTGGGGTTGTTAAAGTTAGATGAGGAAGATACAGGGGGGAAGGTTTGTCTGTGGCTCTGTAAATGTCACCAGAATACATAATCAGACCTGTGAATAATGTTTGCCAATATGTGTTTGTATGACAGAGAGAAAGGTATACTGCAGTAATACAAATAAGAAGAGAATGATTGAAAAAGGGGGATGCACAATGCAGATTAGGCAACCTCAGTACAGCAGAACAAGCTGCAAACACAACACTGACATTGTTTTGCCTTTCATGCAATTTCTGAATGATTTTTCTGAACAATTTTTGGATGTGTAACATAGCACTTAACTTATAAACAATATAAGTTACATCACTTCCTGTGCAGGCAGGATGAAGTCAAGTAAGCAAAGCGTTGAAGTGGAAAGTGGAAATTATTGTTAAATTTTTTAATAAGAATTAATAAGAAGTTTGCCTCTTGATTGAGGTTGTGACAGAATCTCAGCTGTCTGTCGGTGCCATCCAGTTGCTCTCTTTTCCTTTTTCTACTTACTTACATTTCCTTCTGGCTGTCCAACATTGTATCGAGCTTTCACCTGCTGAGGGGGCGTGAACAAGCATCTACCTTTTTAGAGCAGCCCATAGGAACACATGAGCTGTGATTGGCTGAAAAATGTCCATCATAACCTGAACACAGAGCCAAGGAGAGGAGTAAAAGTCTAGTGTTCTTTCAGACCAGCTGAATAACAAAATGCTGAAAGGTTATAATGGGATTTTTGCCCGATGACAAAAATAAACTGCCTACTCCGACTTCACAAATCCAGCTGGCAAGGTGCAACATTTCATAAATGCACTCCATCATATTATAATACGAATTGGAAGGAGGCAGGAAAGACATGACCCTCGTGTCTGTAAACAGGAAATTTATGAATTAAACTACATCACTACGTAATGAGGGGCTGTATGACTGTTAAATATGGCGGTTAATGTTTTTTGAAGAGGTGAGACAAAGTCCTACCTGCAGACACTGAGGGAAAAAGAGTTAAAAAGAAAGGATTTGAGTCATTCCTCTTCTTGCTGCTTTTGGAACAAAACTGAGCAGAAGCTTCTATTTTCTGTCACAGCTCCTCAGCCTCCCTCAGGAGAGTGGACTGTCACTGAGTCGTCTTCTGTCTGCGTGTGCTCGTGGACTGAAACCCCTGCGCTGGCGTGTGTCTGCGTACGTGACGTCCCCCGTGTCGGTGATAAAACGCCAGATTTCTTCAGAATTGGACCCTGTTGACTCCCAGCAGGGAACACCGTGTGTTATTTTCCACAGTTTAGCTGAGCAGCAAATCTGAGCTCTGGATTCTAAAAACACTCCAGACTGTGCACACAAACTTTCCAAGCTCACACTATATATCCTGACAGACCACATCTTTTAACACTGGTGACTCAAATTTAAACATTTTTTTTCTGGTTGATTTGTGGTGATTATTATCTCGCTGTCTGGATAACAGCATGAATGAGTGATTTTACAAAGCAAACGTGAACAACGGCTTCCTGTCTTGCTATTTAAGGCAAGTATTTACACTAAAGGACATTATTTATCGTCCCGGTGGCCTGTTATTTTCTGATTTCTGAATAAAGAATCCGTCCTTGTGCAGAGAAAAGTGTGACACATGCAGACCATCAGCCCTCTTCGCCGCTCTTTGACTGCAGCACAGATGGACGGAGGGATTGAAAACTTCCACCTCTTCCAGCTGAGACTAAATCCATCTTTGTCTTTCTCCTTTCTGAAATCTGTGTTTGATCTGACTTTCGCAAGTTGCAAAAGTAAAAAAAAACCAGACAATTAATTGTATTGTATTGTACTTATGCAGCAATGATGCTGATTTTAATTTTCCTGAAGTTTTTTGAAATTTTTTAAAAAATGTTTTTGTCTACAGTTGCTCTTCAGAGCAGTAAAGCAAAGGATCACATTAATCATTTAGCCCCTGTCGCAGCTTGTGTGTGATTCGCTGTAAGTGGACGCACAGTAGGTGTGTGTGTGTTTGTGTGTGTTGAAGGTGCAGACACTTGCTGCAGTGAGTCACCCATTGATTTCCAGTTAAAACCTCCAGGTTTTCCACAGTGTCGGCCAAAGAGGAGAGCAGAAGTGGAACATCAGAGCAGCTCAGTAAAGCAAATCAAGGCAAACCAATAAGGCCTGAGTCTGGGGTTGACTCTCCGATGGAAGCTGCACTGATCAGACTCTGCTGAGTCTTTGTTTGCCATGCTCAGACAGTATGCACACGTATGGTGTGTCTGCCAGAAGCTACACTGGCAGATGACCTTGGATCTCTCTTTAATCTCTCTGAGTTTCAGTTTGACTTTATCAACAGAAGTAAAGGAGAAAACATTTGACTGCTTTTTAAACATTCTAAACAACAGCTAATTCCAACAATAATGTTTTCTTGTGTGCAATCGGATCAAAAAGTTTATAAAAAACAGTTTAAATTAGGTGCTTTTTTATAGATTTTTGGTTCTCATACAGGTGACTTTTTGCAGTTTCCTGCCAGGTTGTGAACTTTAACCCCCAGGTGAAAATCAGTCTGTGATTTGGAAGCTGGAAGGGAGAGCAGGGCTGAGGACTGACAGAGATTAGAGGCGGCTGCAGGAAGTCTAAAACCATTTTAATTCTGAGCACTGTGCATTGAAGCTACCACGGTGTAAAAAACACACTGTGAGAGCCAAATATTTAGAAAACTTTAGTTTAAGGGCTTTGGCAAACTTAAAATCTTAAGATACTTACTTACTTACTTACTACTAATTAAGATACTTCTTTCTTTCTTTTTTTCTTTTTTTTAGAAAAATCAGGTTTTCTTTCGGAGATATTCTGCCTGTGAGGACTGCCTGTTGTGGGAGTGTTGCATTATGTTGCGACTCCTTTGTTCGTCAATACAGTGAAAGACTGACGATGTGCAGTCTTCTGATTCACCTTCCTCCTTTTGTAAATGTATCTGCCCTTCTGGTTGATTTCCTCCTTGTGATCTTAACAGTCTCTTTATGGTGTTTGGCCAGGACCAAATGAAGCAAAGCACACCACGAATGTTTGACAAAATGCACAGTAATCTGATCATAAGATTAAAAGTATTACAATAGAACCATCGAGTTAAACCTTGACATAAAAACTAGTAAAAATTATAAATGAGACAGACTGCAGTGATGATCCAGAACCTGATTTTAATTAAAGCCTCCGTATCAGGTCAGCATATTAGCAGCCCTGTAGTGGACTGACTGTAAGCGTGACAGGATGATGTGGCCGGTGGGTTTCACTTCTAAAGAAAAAATGAAATCAATTTTGAGCAAAGAAAAAAGACATCACTTTAAAAATGCAGTTGTTCTGGCAAATGTGGTCCTGGCTTTGACAACAGCTGCAGATTTAAAAAGATGAGGCTAAAACGTGCAGTTGAAGTTTCTATAGGGTTTTGTTTTCTTATCAAAGTCAGAATCAGCTCAGAAAAAAACATTTTTCACATTTCCTGCATTTCGTCTGAGTCACTTGGCCTCTGCTCGTCTCTTCACAGGTTGTTTTACCTGCAGACAGAGATGCTGCAGGAGATGATTCATGGCTCGGGTTGTGAACTGTCTGAGATGACGCAGCTGTGGAAACATTAATCCTCTTTCGACCAGAGGCTCTAATGAGAGACTTTGTTTTGAAAGTTCTAAATCCAGTCATGAACAGTTTACAAAGGAAGACTTGGCTTTTTATTCTAAAAGAAAGAATCTGAGGAGTTGGCTGCTCATGAAAGCTCAACAAATAAATCAAGATTATTTCTGTACACTGACATTAAAGGGTTTGTTTTGTTCATTTTTCAGTCTTAATATCTGCTTGTCATGGATAAAATTTGGAATATTTTCTCACCAAGATTTCTCCCTTTTTCGCTCGTTCACTCTCTTGTCTCTGCAACCCTCTCCATCCTATAAATATGAATTATCCGTTCTTTGGAGCCACACTAACTGAAGGAGTGGATGATGCTCTGACAGTTTGATGGACCATTTCTGCACGGCTGGATGGACTGCTGGAAAATCCCATCTCCAACACCCCCAAGAGAGACGCATGACAGAAGAAGGAGGTGCAATAGATTCCTCTCCTCATCTTCCTCTCCGTTACATCCCTCTGCTCGTCTCTTCTCTGTGCTCAGTCATGCACAGACAGTATGTTGTATGTTGTGACCAGGTGGAAGCTTTATGTGGGGGGAAGTCGCACGTCTCTGTTTACCAATATGGATGACTCGTCGAGGAGAATAAAGGAAACTGGAGAATGCAAACTAGATTCAATAGAAAGGAGTTGTATGTCCAGTATCCAGCAGGTCAGGCGTTCCTCGGATCTTTAAGCACTTGGATAGCGGCTGTCCTCCTGATTGTAACTGAGGGGCTTTGCCAACATGTTCTCATCCCTGCTCATAAATATGGACACTTTTTCACACCCTTTGGCATCTCATACAGACGCACAAGTATCCTTTGCTTTGGTGTCTGATGCCCAAAGCCTCACTGCCAAAAAACCTTTGTACACACATGATGTGTTCTTTCGAAAGACATGCTGGATAAAAGACTGCATTTGGAATGGAAGCTTAGGAGAAGACTGTTTGTTGGACACTTTTAAGTTCACTTTTGATTGTGGGTGTCAAAGTACAGGTCACCCAAACAAAAGCTGTATGTGTAGCTTTTGCACACCCAAGCAAAATTAAATACAGGTGCAGGACAAAAAATTACTGCCGGAAAATAATAATAAAGGCCCACACACTGTTGTGCTCCCAGTGGAAGACTTGTTATTCGCTGTGACAAATTAACATTTGGATCTATAAGATCTTTCCTGCTGAGGTGGAACGTGGAAAAGTTGCCATGTAACAGAGAATAAAAAGTCAGTGTTGTGCAGACCTATTCCTTTTTCTGAAGCTGTCCACTCTGTCCTGGCCTCCATCCCTCTTGGGACTTTGTTGCCATTTCTACTGCATAGGGTGGACATGTTTCTATCAGCATCTAATAGTTACTTGGTTGCAGGAGTTCAGTGGAACCTGGTGCATCTCATACCGACCCTAATGTGTATGTTCTGCACCCGTATAGAGTGCCTAAGTCACGCCCCTCTACTTACAGACCATGAGATCTTAATTCTAAAAAATATGAACGGTAATGGAGGGGAAAATTATTTTTGATCCTGTTTGGTTTGTGCCCTGAATAACACATATGATGGTTGGCAATTTAAAAGATAATTTTTCATGTAAGTAAAGTAAAGTAAAGTGTGAGGGCGCTTAGTGAGCTACATGTCTCGTCTGGGACAAAATACGTCATCAGTACAGACATGGCCGTCAGCTCAGCAGATTTCACAGCTTTTTTCCAGGACGAGGGGAAAAGTATTAAAGAGGTGAAAACTGTTATAAATCGGCTCATGTTGAGAGCTGCAGCTACTTGAAGAGCGAGTTAGTCGGTTCAGTGAGTCAGAGGAGGGAACATGTTCTGACGTCAGTTACACGACTGGTGTTGTCGTCTTTATGATTACGGATTTTCACAAACTATTACATCAACTGTTTGATGACAAACAGACTTTCTTCACAGGAAAAATTATCATTTAAATTGATTAACATCAAACAGGGCACAAGTCAAACAGGATCAAAAAATGATTTTCCGTTCCCCATTGATTACCGTTCCAGTTTCTCCATACTACGGCCACATGGGGTCCACTGGAAGAGGCGTGACTTTGGTGCTCTGTGAGACTCCAAGAGGACACGCAGTCACACCATCAGTATTTGACTCTTTGGACATGAGACCAGTCTCCCTTTTCACATCCTCGAACCCACTGGTTTGGATTTTGGTTGAAATATGTCAGTGATCTGTATCTACTGTAGTTCCACCTGAGAGTGGAAAATGCTCGAGTTACTGTTTTTTTAAATATAAACCTTCCATACCAGGGTTGCTTGTGTACCATCCATTGGTTCTTGTCCAAAGCCCTGTGAGAGACACTTTACAATATGTTATCTTCTCAATGAAACATCTTACCTATAAACACTCAGCTGCCTCTGACATGCCCACACACTCTACCACACACACTCACACACACACACACACTGAGGACGAGCTCGAGTCAGTGGGGTGAGCAAAAACATTTTCAGCATTAGACACACATGATGAGCATCCGTGAGCCCCTTTAATTTTTCATCCTGATCGTCCCACACACATACCAGGTTACTTCAGCTCCTCTCAAAAGTACATGGACCCTTAAGTGACCGTGTTTGACGATGACAGAGGTCATGAGTGATGGTGACAGACCGAGCTTGTGCTCTGACAAAGTCAAACAGCAGCATCAGGATGTTCGTTTTGTCAATTAGTGAAGCGATGCATGGCGGAGCAGCTTCCAGCCTCCACTGACCTGTGCTGCCTCCACTCCTGTGCACCTGCGTCGTGTTTGATGGTGTGTTCAGGGGCTGTTTTCTCTTGTAAGACAAATGTTCCCAAAAAAAGACTTCACATGCTTCAACGCCTGACTTCAGTTGCTATGTTTGCTGTGAAACAAAGTGAGGGACTTTCTTTGCCTTCCCCTCAAAGACTTTTGACGTGTGAATGCATTTCATCAGGTATGTTGAAAGGTCCAGTGTTAAGGTAGATTATGTAAGATATGGAGGATGATACTGAGTAAGTATACAAGCATATTTTCATTAGTGTAAACTCCTGAAAATAAATTATTTTCATTTCCTTTTGCCACAGAATGAGCCTTTTATATCTACATTTCACCATGTTGCACTGGCATGTTTCTACAGCAGCCCAGAAGGGACAAACACTAAAGGGGATGGTGAGTGTAGGGACATTAAGTTACATGCAATCAGCAACTTCACCACTAGATGGCACTAAATCCTACACCCCGGGCCTTTTAATGTGACAAACTTTTGCATCAGTTTTGTCTTTTTCTGGTTAAAAACACTTTTTGTTGCCATGATTGTTAATATTTTTCAACAGTTTCTGACAGGCTGAAAACCCAGTGGACCCAATTTTCTCTTTATGCAAGGGAAACTTCTAAAAGTTTAAAATCGCCAATATTACATTTACTCAGAGTAAAGAAGAAACACTGGGTCTAGTCAAAGTAATTTTTTCAACAGCACAATAATAATATCATATCATCATCGCCTCGCAAAACTGTTCAAATAAAGTTGAAAAATAACTGATGTGACATGGTAAATGTTTGTCAGTTTTCACTCAGCTAAGCTTAGAAAAGGCTCACACTTTGGTTAAAATAAGATCATTGATTAGCTTCTGTAAACATCCTGGTTTGAATTACAACTTGGTTGCAGTTTGGAGGCGTTCATTGTCATGGTTACAAATAACGGCTGAGTTTAGGTAACAAAACAAAACATGTTCTGTCATGAATCATGAGCTGTTATTATCACTTGCATGTAAATAAATGTTGTTTTGGAGCACTGACGTGGACGACTGATCCTGCTGTATTTTCTTGTTTCAGAATGCAAACTTGTAACATGTCTGATGTCTACTTCTACTTTGAGATGCTGTTTATGGTTTCTAATTGCTTTTACCTAACTCCTTTGATGCTACTTGAAATGCGAAGAGGATTTTTGTTTATCTTTCACATGATGACAGGAAAAAATGTGATGAAAATCAAGGCAGTCATAGTTGGTGTTTGAAATTAATGGTGATGAAAAAGTCTGACCCAAAGGAGATAACACATAATATCATCAAAGGCTCAAGTGTGAGAAGGCTGGCTTATGTTCATTAATGTTTTTAGTCTTAAAAGAAAGCAAATTATCATTTATTCAAAAAGTCACACATTAGTATTAAAGGACAGCTGAAAACAATGTCTATTATCATAAATCCCACCCTGCTGCTCTAAAGCCTCAGGAAATACTTAAAGAAACTTTCAGATTCTACTTGCCAAAGTCTGAAATCCTTTGCAGCACAGAAAAAAGAAGTCAAATTATATCAGCCTTGTCAGAAGTGAATAAGAATGTCTCAAAATCAGATGTTGCATCAGAAATTCTCTGAAGTGCCGCCAGCTCACCTCAAACACAAAAGATGCAAGAGATAAGAAGTTGAAACGTTCATTTGTGGACACAGAGATGCTGAAGGGGGGATTTGCTGCAACCCTAGCAGCACATTAAGTGTCTGCTGCTTGCAATTATAATGAGTTAGAAACACAGATGGTAAATTTAATGATGTGTCGAGAAGCAAAGAAAATTAAATCTGCAAGCAGCGTTGGTCGGGACCTCGCACACTGGCCCGTAGGCCCGGTCATCTGGTCCATAAAATGTTCAGAAAACATCCATTTTGAAGGTTTTTAGGGTCGGTTTTAAAAAATAAGGACTTTTATTTTGAAGGAGTTTGGAGTTTTTATTTTGAAAGTCAGGGTATACCCAAGTGACCTGGTCAGAGTTTGATTGACATGTGTACAGGCAGCTGTGAGGGGATGAGTCATGTAGGCAGGCACACAGAGAGACATGTTAATTCATTTGAATGGAGAAAGTGATCAAACCCACACCTTTTTGAACCTTCACTGCTTCCAGATAGTTTAAGATATGGATTTTATTCCCATTTGAAATGGGTCTAAAGACTTTGACCTACAAATCTTGTATTTACATGTCTGTCCTATCTTTTACTGTTATTGAGACATTAGAGTTTTAGT
>JAQFJA010064922.1:0-14970 GCA_029874485.1 Naso brachycentron | reverse complement strand
ACAAAAAGATATAAAATAATTACACATTTAAAATCCCTTTCATGTGATCTGGCAATGCTCTAGGAGACTCACTTAAATGAAATAGAATCAGCTAAATTGAAACAAAGATGGGTGGGTCAAGTTTTTTCAGCACCAGGCAGTGGAGCCTCCAGAGGAGTCAGTATTTTGTTTGCAAAAAAATATCATTTAGACTTGTAAAACAAATAAATGATAAAGATGGGAGATATATTATTTTATCAGGTTTTCTACAAAATGAAAGGTGTACTTTAGTTAATGTTTATGCTCCCAACACTGGGCAAAATTTTTTTTTTTATCAAAATTAAACTTATTCTTGGCAAAATTTGCAGACTATCCAATACTGATGGGTGGAGATTTCAATTTGGTTAGTAATGCTCTAGTTGATAGGTCAGGTCACCCCCTCCTGTCAGATAGAGCTTTGTCAAATGCTCTTGATGAAATACAGAATTTGTTTGCATTATCTGATGTATGGCGTGTTGTAAACCCTGACACACGTGAATATACTTACTAATCCCATGTTCACAATTCATATTCCAGGACTATCTGTTTTTCTCACAGTCTCTGGTTGGTAACATAACAGATTGTAAAATTCATAATATTATTATTTCAGACCATGCTCCTTTGTCAGTTCTCTTCACTCCTAATGTCAGTAACAATAAAACCAAACAATGGAGAATTAACAATTCTCTATTTAAAGACAAAGATTTTGCGTCAATGGTGAGAGAAAAAACACAGGAATATATTGACACTAATCTTAATTCAGTCCAATCAGTGCAGACAGTTTGGGAGGCTTATAAGGCAACTTGCAGGGGCTGGATCATAAGTTACTCAATAGCCAAGAAAAAAGAAAAAATGGCAAAGGAAACAAAGACTGACTACTGAACTCAAGGATCTTGAGTCAAAACATATGTTGGACCCTGATAATTTACAGCTAAAAAATATGATGTTGATCACAAAAACAGACTTGCAAACTTTTTTACATGAGGAAAATGCTTTTGCACTTTTTCGACTACGCAGGAAATATTTTGAATCCGGCGACAAGGCCAGTAAAATGCTTGCTCTAAGATTGAAGCAACAAGAAAACTGCCAATCAATAGCTTGCATTAATGATGAAAACGGTCATTTGATTAGTGACCAAACCCAAATTAACCAAGCATTTGCTAAATTTTATAGCACATTGTATAAATCAGAATGCAGTGGGAGTGAAGAGGAACTGGAAAACCTTTTTAGAAATATATCTTTGCCAACCCTTAGTGAAAATGAAGGGAATCTCTGGAAACACCTGTCCTGGAAAATGAAATTAAAGCAGCTATCAAATCTCTCTCAACTGGTAAAGCGCCAGGTGACGATGGTTACACAACTGAGTTTTATAAATGTTTCCAGGACATTCTTACCCCACTACTGAAGTTGCTGTTCAGTGATATAATAATCAATCAATCCATGCCTACAACCATGCGCCAAGCCACTATCTCCTTGATTCCAAAACCTGGTAAGGACCACCTACAAATGAGTAACTTTAGATCTTTGAGTATTTTAAACAATGACCATAAAATATTTGCAAAAATTGTTGCGAGAAGAACAGAAAACGTTATATCCTCTCTAATACATGTTGACCAAGTAGGCTTCATAACAGGCCGCTTGGCTTCAAACAATATGAGAAGGCTACTGCAGGTAATGCTGAGAGCGGAGGCTTCTCAGCATCCGGCGATAGCAGTATCGCTGGATGCTGAGAAAGCCTTCAATAGAATTGAGTGGGAATATTTACTGTATGCACTTTCTAAGTTTGGATTTGGACCAGCATTTATGAACAGGGTAAAAGCACTTTGTCATGAACGAGTAGCAACAGTTAAAACAAATGGTATTAAGTCTCATCCCTTTCATCTTTATCGGTCTACACGCCAAGGCTGTCCATTTTCACCTATTATTTTCATTCTTGCCCTTGAACCTCTTGCTTGTGCCATACAGGCTCAAAAAGACATAACTGGTATCAGCGTTGGTGGCCATGAGGTTAAGGCCAGCCTGTACGCGGATGACGTGTTATTAACATTAGAGAACCCAAAACACTCCATCCCACAAGTCTTAAAACTTATCGACACATTTGGACGGTTTTCCGGCTACAAGGTAAACTACAGTAAGAGTGAGGCCATCCCACTTAATCATCCTACCTTTCAGTCACATTTGGACACGACCCCCTTCAAGTGGAACTCAAAAGGCATGAAATATTTAGGAATAAAAATTCAATTCCCCATTGGAAAAATATTTGAGTTAAATGTACCAGATATGCTTAAAACTGTAAGGGAAGACATCAAAAGGTGGACAGTGTTACCTTTGTCCTTGTGGGGCAGATCAGAAGTCATTAAGATGAATATACTACCAAGGCTGGCTTACCTCATGGCATCCATACCACTTAAGTTTCCCCCTAGCTGGTTTAAGGAAGTAAATAAACTATTCTCTTGCTTCCTATGGAGAGATAAAAGACCTAGGATTAGCTATAAAAAACTAACAAACCCACGAGTTAAAGGAGGCATAGGGCTTCCGGATATCCATCAGTACTATGTAGCTTACAATTCAAGATATCCCCTGCATTGGGCTTATAATAAAGTAAGAGAAGTGGGTAGTTGGGATTGGCTTGAGGAACAAATCTTAAAAGAATATAATACAGATCTATCTTTACCAGTTTTATGGTACAATCCGAAAGCCATTCCCAAAATGAAAAATCTGCTATTGCAATTTTCATGTAAAATAATAAAACTGCTACAGAAACGCCTGTCTTGGAGAACTGGAACAAGGACTTTACAGACTTGCTATCAATGGAACAAGCTGCTCTATTTCTCCAAGATAATATCATTCCTGATGAACTTGATGGTCCCTGGGACTTTATTAGATCCTGTCTTGAGAAAACCCAAGCAGACTCTGAATTCTCAAATTTTTTGCCGTAATATTTTGTACCAATGCCCCACCCCTTTTATTATTTTCTGGTTTTGTATTGTCTTGTTCTTTTGTCTCTGTCTAAATTGTTTTGTTTTGTTTTTTGTATTATTGTGGTCCACGTTTTTGTTGTTATTATCATAAAATGTTGATTAAAAAAAAAAAAAAAAAAAAAAGATTTTGCCCAAGAGCTGTGCCAACTACTGTTGTCAGATGGAATCTAGGAAGTGGGGCTGGGCAATAAATCCATTTTAAATCGAAATTCAAATTAACCTGTTTTGAAGATGTTAAAAAATGAAAATCGTGAAAATCGATTTTCCCTTCAACTAGGGTAAATATGGTGGCCTATAGTTCTCTCTCAGCTCCGGGCTCTTATTTCTTAAGTTAAGTTTGGTGAAAGTTAGGCTGGCACTGTTTCAATCCCAAATTGGGAGATTCATCTTTGTTTGATCAAATGTTTATTAAAAGTTTTAGTTTGGTTATGAAGCTAGGGTTGCACTTCATTCCTAGTAGGGAAATTCATGTTTGTTTGAAATAAACAAACAAACAACATATGAAATAATTCCTTTGTCTTTTGTAGTTTAAAAAAAACCAATTAAAATCAAAAATCAAATGTGGTATGAAAAAATCTGGGATTTTATTTTTAGGCCATATTGCCCGGCCCTACTAGAAAGGATTCAACACTATATGTTAAAGCTAAATGGGAAAGAGAGCTGGGTGAAGAAATCCTAGGGGCGGGTGTTGTATGATATGTGGAAAGGAAACCAAATTCTGACCCAATCACTGAGATGGAGAGAATTTATTTGGAAGAAATAAATCTGGTATTTCATCACACCCAAAATTAAAAGTAAACAACCGAATGCTCAACAGCTATGCTGAAGACTGTGCAACCACATGGACACGCATCCCGTGCACATTTTCTGGAAATGCAAGAAAATACAACCTTTCTGGACTGATATTCATTTGGCTCTCTGTGAAGTTTTGAGTTTTTTAATTCCTAGAACTTGTCTCGTTTTACACCTTGGACATTTGGGAGGAACCGTGCATGCAGGAGACCAATACCTGGTCAAAATCCTCCTCGCAGCTGGAAAGAAGGCCATTACTAAGAACCGGCTCAAGACTGAAGCACCAGGTTAATGGCTGTCAGTTGTAGATGATATTCTGGTGGTGGAGAATCTCACATATAGATTGAAAATAAGGGAAGATAACTTTACAAAAGGCTGGGGAAAATGGTTAACATATAAAACAAGAAAGGCATGAATAATAATGTGGTCAAGGTAGACTTCTTCTATCCCACAGGTTTTGTTCATTTTTTTTGAGTTCGCTGTAAACACCCTTATTCACCTGTTTTTATTTTTTATTTTTCATTTTGTTTTACTTTTTCTTTTCTGTTTTACGTCATTGAATTCTCCTTAAATTTCTTGGTAATTCAGCTCTTTATTCAAAGTAAAGTTTACAATTTTGAGGGGCGGGATCATGCTCTGTATTGTATTTTTATGACAGATGTTTTTGATTAATGGCAAAATAAAATGAAAATAGGAAAAAAAAATGTTTCGATGAATGTTTGGCTATACATGCTGTTTATCCGTGCTAACTCTTCTTGCAGTTGCTGGCCTCTTGAATTTGCTGGAAGAGTCGCTGATGGTGATGATAATGATAAATGACTTGTTTAAGTAGGCTAATTTCATATTAGACACACAGCATTGCAGGCTAGGAAATGTCATACCTGTTGTAATGACTTTTATGCCCCAGCAGTTCAGCTTCGACAGCTGAGCCAGTCAAATAAATGTAAAAGAAGGACTCTGCATGACCATACAGGTTTCTGATTGGCTGTCTGTAGCCACTCAGCCCCATTAAATATATATGGCATGGTTCTAACGTGATGCAGGTAAACCTACTAAATTTTAAAAGTGGACTGATATAAGCTTTAAAAACATTCCAGCTTAAAAAAAAAAAATTGTGCTGCAACCAAATTTCTGTTGCATTTTATTTTTTTAACAATCATAAACTGAGTTAAATGTGATAAAAGGGAAACTTTATGTAAATTTTAACTGTAGAAGTCCTGTAATATTTCACAGAGTGCACACATAAAGAGTAAAGGGTAGCTAGCAGCACAGAAGCACATGCAAATTAAAATGCAAAATAAGAAATTATGCCAAGTTTTGTTTCGGTGTTGAAACCCTCAGCAGGAGAGGCAGAACATTATAGATGCTACCTCCATGTAGATCTTCGATATCTGAAAGGAAAAGGTCACCACATGTTTGATAATCTAGGAAAACACCACTCTCTAACTTTTTGTTAGTGTTACACACCCAAAACGTTTATCATGCTGCAGACAGGCAGCGAGTCAGGCTAGTTCCTTGCTGGTTCTTATCTGGGTCCTGGTGCGAGTTGAAGTCAGAGCTATCAGCTTAAACACATTTTGTCTTTATTGGCTGTTCGGCTGCAGTGCTGGCTGCAGATGTCACCACTTTCAGCTTCTGGACACTTGGAAACTGCTGGGCTTTCAATGAATCAAGTTCCATACTGGAAACTTTACTTGTAAATAACAGTCTGAGGGCTCTACTGAATACCATTTTTTGTCATTTAAAGCATTTACTGGGTTTTTTGAGGGAAACTTTGAATATCTGCTTGCATATTTAGGTGAATTTTTCACCTTGATCACACACGTCCGACAGCGCTGGATCATTTATACCCTGAAGTGAAGATAACTAAGCTCTTTTTCAGTCAGTACACAATCACAGTTCAGCACAGAACAAGAAGTTTTAGTCTACCCAAAGTCTACCCTACGTGCAATCATCATCAGCAGCAGTTGTCTGCTGGCGTCCGTCCCTCAGCTCTGCTTGTCCAGTCCTCACAACACCCAAAGCCCCATAATATGCTCCCAAGCCAACGCAATGAAATGTTGATTTAGACTGCAAATGTTATTGTTTGAAAGAAAGCGTCATGCTATTTGGTCAAACCCTACTGTTTAATTTTGAAAATGACAGAATCTACAATTACTGACTACTGCATGTTATGGGCCTGCAAAATCAACTGAAGTCTACACTGTTGGCTAACTTCGAGTGCCCTTCAGTCAGCTGAAGCCAAGGCAACTTTTCCTAACTAGAAAATTGAGCTTGTTAACAGATTCTTCTTGTAGATTGAGTGTTTTTTTTAATGTTTTGCAACCCTTTTCAGTTATGCCAATACAATGCTGTATTTTCACAGAGACAAATGTGTTAGGGCTGCACAATTAATCGAAATTTAATCAATACTGCAATATGGCCCACTGCAATTTTCAAATCGTATCTAGACGAAATTATGTTAAAGGAGAGATGTGTGTTAAACATGTCATTTAATTCAAATACTGTGGTGCTGCAGAGTTGTCTTGGCCCACACATCACATTCTACAGACTTAAGAAAACATCTCTGTTTCGTAAAGATCTCTGCAATAATCACACTATAATCATTTTAATATCTTTTTTAATTAAAATGCGTGTAAGGGTTTAAAAATTCGAATTTCCTCTTATATCCGATTTCATATCGCAATATCAGTCCAAATAATCGCACTTGGGTTTTTTTTCCAAATTGTTCAGCCCTAAAATGTGTTTTTAATAAATTAATTGAAATTTGAATTTATTTCAATAGATAAAAGTAAAATCACTCATGGCTTTGAAAAGCACCAGAGTCATTAATGTTATTAAGACATCTGTGCTTTCTGAATTCTGGGTAAAAACGCACCTAAAGTAAAAATGTCTGCTTTGATTTAGGCCTGAAAAATAACCATTTGGATAAACTATTATGTCAAAACAGTCCTTTTACTCTCCAGAGAGGCAACTGATCTCAAGTCAAGACTGCATGAAATCAAGTTCTGGCTACTCCCAAATATTGCTAAATTATAAATCTAAGCGAGTAGGGGGGAAAAAAAGCACATAGAAGCAGCACTGACAGAGAAAACTCCCCTCACACTGCACTGAGGCAACAGGGTGGTCTACAGCTGCTGAAATTCTAGCCACAGTGGTGGGAAACAGTGCTGTGCTGCAGCAAACGCTCATTAAACAGCCACAGCCCTGGGAAATTGTTTGGATGACCAGACGATCAATGACACCAAGCAAAACTTCACCAGAATTTAGCTTCACATGGTCTGAGTCTCAAAAATATTAAATCACCAACAGAGCCACTTCAAACGGGAATAAAAATGCCGGGATCACAGTGTGCTCCCTTCAAGACAAAAAGTGTAATAATACCTTATTTATTTAGACATTATGGCTGTAACATTACAAAATGCGCAATGCAGCTGCTTTGCTGTTTCTCATCCAATTGTCCCACGTCGGAGAACGGACGACATGCATGAACAGCATGTTTCTTTGTGAGCCAAATCTTTCACATTCGCAGGAACTCATCAGTCATCAGTCCAAGTATAAAGACTGCTTCTGGCATCATGCTGAGGGATAATCCCTTATGGTCCTTCCCTTCAGTCACCTTACAGAGCTTGAACATACTTGCAAAGAGGAATGAGATAAATTTCCAATTTCCACATGCAAGACTATGACAAATTAACACAGACTCAAGGCTGCACCTGTTGCAAATGGTTTCTTCAATAGCTTGGAGGGGAAATCACTCTGTTGGACAAGGCTCTTGCATGTCATAAAAAAGAGCAATGTCGTATGTTATAAAGTGTCCAATATCAATTGATCACTTGGCTAACTCAGCTTCACAAGGTCCAAAAACATTACTACTTCTGACCAAGCTCGAGTTCTCTAGAACATGAGAGGGGAAACACCTAAAGAAGCCGAGCAACACATGTGACATGCCAACACACTAAGCAGCTGAGAACAATAGATCTTGTGGAATGAAAAGCAAATGACTATTTCACAGATCACACAAGCACTTTTTGATCAATTAATGAAACTGTCTTACAACCACTTCATTGAGGGCACAACATACAACATTTTCGGTAAAGAGTGAAAATGTAGAGAAGCTGCAGACCCTCACTAGTGCACTAGTGAGCTCCCTGTTGCTTTTGGAGGAGAGGGTTACATGCCTCTGTCTCTGCTGACTTTCTATATGCCAAACAGAATTTGTTAGTTTGCCACAACTTCTGTCAGCTAAGCGTGCCAAAAGGAGAACTTCGGTATTTTCCACCTTGGGCGCTTTATTTTCATCTGTGTCATCCAACACATTTCGTAAGACACCTGCCGACACCTCTTTCAAGCATAAAAAAGCCTTTACACCACTGATTTGAAACTGTCAGTGGTGAAAACAAGCACTTTTATCGGACGATGTTTGACGGTGCGCATTTGTCCCGACAAATCACAGTGCTTCCGGTCTGAGAGGACGCTGGCGTTCATGTTGCCGCTTCTCAGCCGGTCAATCTAGTCTGTTTTGTTTTGCTTTAAGCGCCGTGGGTACCTTGAAAGGTGCTATATAAATTGAAGCTATTATTATTATTATTATTATTATTATTATTATTATTATTAAATCCTGTTCTAAAGGCTAAAACACATCTGCGCTGTTGCGGCGCTGCACAGCTGCCCCTATTTGACTGTGGGATTTAATCTTTAGTTACTGAGCAAACAGTCCAATAAGCGAGTTGTGTCTAAAGTTCATAATGTGCTCACTCACTTCCCTTGCACTGATGCAACACTGTAGTTGTTTCAGAGGGTTTAAGCTTCCCTAAAAACACACAGACAGGCAGTAGGCTACACGTTGTGTGATGAGGTCTTGACATGTACACAGCGCTCCTGTATGTTGTGCTTTACTTTGGCGTAGCTTCATACTGCAGAAGGGGAGCTGGCAGCAACTAGATTTCTTAATCCAGCACATGATTCTGTATGTGGAGGTTTTCTGCCTCTGCTCTGAACCCTTCATCTGTCAAGCAGTAACAACCAGTTTCTTACAGTTTTCTTTAAAGAGAGCACATGCTATAGGCTTTCTTTGCAGCATAAAGGTTTGGGTAAAATGCATTACAGGTAGATTTCTCAGAAGCCTACATTATTGGGATAATATTTCAGGCACCACTGGTGATTTTCACTATTTATACATGCAACTACATTCAGAAACGATTCTATTTTAGGTCTTTTTTGTTTACATCATGGGTCACAAAGAAAGTTAGGGATGCCAACCCCCATAAAACTCAACAGAAGGAGGAAATGGGTCAAGGTTGGATATATTTGTATTCATGGAACATGGCAGCTGGTAGTCATCAACTTTCACTGTTGTTATTTAACAAATTACTCACAAGGCATAATAACTTGGTAATTTAACTATGCCATCAGCAGAGTTTTGTAAATGGTTTGCTCGCTTGTAAAAGTGCCTTTCTTTTACAGAGACAGTCCTTTACGAGCCTGTCCGTGCAGTGTCCCTGCATCTGCTCACAATTTTCCCTGAAGTATCACTTGATCTTGAGGTGGGAAGTTGGCAGGACAGATTTCTCTCATGAAACCTTCGGGAAAAGTCCCTGAATGTTTCAGGGATAGACTGCATGCATGAAAGGGCCTTAAGACACTATCAGTAAAGAGACCCACAGTTTAGGTGATGATGTTTGTTTGAAGGTTATGCACACTTTGACAGAATATGTCAATATGTCCAATATTAGGTCACCACCTTCACTGACCATCCATCCACCATAATCCAAGTAAGTTCATTGGAGGAATGAGAAAAAAACCCCCAAAACAATCCATTATGCAAAAATATACAGCAGGCAAACATTTACAAATCGTCCTGTTTTCACATTATGTATTCAAAAAAATGCTCATAGCCGACCAAAGATTAAAGCAATGAAACTGAGATGAGGAACACACGTGGGTTTCCTTTCCATGCTGAACAGTACCCGTGCGCTTGTTTGAATGATTTGTGTGAGTCTGACAGAGTTTTTGTGAGATATTTTGAAGAACCACAGTATAGAAAAGATTTTTCTGAAAGGGATCTTCCTCTTAAATACCTCTGACTGGTTCAAAAAACTAGGCATGATGCAAAAGTAATGCAGATAAACAACGCCAAAGCCGAAACCTGATATCATGATGGCTCTACTTCAAAAATTAAACGCATTAAGGTTTGGGGAAAAACAGGGAAATTTCACACTTCATTTCCCCGAAACCACATCTCAGTGTGGGATGCTGTCATTCTTTTACTGTTAAGAGGCTGAACTGCAAGTCTCTCCATTCCAATACTTGCACTTGACATAAATTTGGCAAAATGTAACATGGAACAAGCAGTAACCATAGCGCTGATGTTGTAATTTGCTCCATTTTTTAAAGTAGTGAACTCATTTGTCTATATCACCACATCTGACAGTGCAGTTCTTAGTGTGTGTGACCTGGATAAAACTTGCAGAATGTTTTACAGCGATCCCTGAAGCAAGACCAATGTACTTTCCCCACAGCTGTCGATGATTATTTTCTTCCAGTAAAGACTTAAACTAAAAACGCTTAATAGGCTGTCATGCTTTGACAAGTAGCCTAATGAATCAACACTGCCTACATACAATTAAAAGATCATGAATGGAAAAAAAAGCTGTGCACACATTCTTGCTTTTTAAAACATAAACATGTCAAAATGTCTGATATACAATGTTAGACATTTACAGCATGTATAACCCTAAATAAACATACTTGTAAGTGTTGCCTTGATGTTATAAAAGTAGAGATAATACCATATCACTGCTGCTCTCTCTGCTGCAGCAGTCCCTTAGCATGATTTACAGAGGTATACAGTCAGTTCAAGAAACAATATTAGTGTTATCTGCAGGGGATGACGAAAAGATTGCTAAGAACATTTTTCCCCTCTTAAAACCAGATAACAGCCAACGTTTTGAAGCATGAACGTGAGCATGTTTGCTCTGAAGCAAGCAGCAAAATAAATCATTCATAGGACAAGCATTTATATAAATCATGTGTATATATACATATATATACACACTCTGTTACTGGATCATTAGGCATTAGGTTTATTAGGTATACCAAGCTAAAATAATCAAACCTACAAGGGGGTTTTAATGTCTAGTTTTTGTTTTCTCTGTTAAAAAGAAAAGCTGATGGATGAGGGAATCCCCTGTGTTGCACCTTGTTATCAAGCTCTAACAGAAGAAATAAAATTCAACAATAAAGCACCAAGGACTCCAACTTTCAAAATAAAACATGAAATCGAATCAACACCTCAGGTACACAGTTTGGATTTAGACTCTGCTAAATGAGCTGATGGCTGTTATATTGACCTACACGGGCTTAACGCAGAAATATATGTATCAGCACATATGTAACAAGATATTGCAGTTCATATTTTCAGTTTGGATGACTTTAAAGCCAAAATTAAGGGTAATTTAATCAGTGTATGCACATGTTTTACTGCTCGGTGCTTATGTTTTGTTGACTGATTTAATCTTTGTTTGTTATGGTCTGTTGTTTGTTATATGTGTGGAACTTCTGTGCTGCTGTCTTGACCAGGACTCTTTAGTGAAAGGGATTTCCTATATCTCAAAGGGAATACTCCTGGTTAAATTTAAAAACAAAAACAAAAAAACATATGTTTATTTTGAAACAGTGTCTCTATAATGTAGTTTGAAAGAAAATGACAAATTTAAAATGTTTCACATTCTTTATGTAACCATTTTTAAGGCATTTACATTAAATATGATTGCTTATGTTATGTGTGAAATGTGCTTTGTGTAACATTTTAGCCCCAGCAAAGTACAGCACAATTCTTGTAGACGTCAAATTTGTACTGTGTGCATTGTGTACAGGGTTAATGGCCAGTTTAAAAAGAGCTAGGGAAACACAAGAGTGTCGATGTTGAAGATGTTTTAAATGGATTTTTTAGACACACTCGAATAGAGTTGTGAGTTTCGAGGGCTTGCCCTGTAATTATTGCTTAAAAGTTTCATAAATCACCTTTAATATTGCTTAAGAGAGCGTGCTTGACCAACACTGATTTTTAAACTCTCAAATATTGACTTAGGTTTAGCCTTGAAAATCCAAAACAAACATAACTCCTCACAAAACTGATCAGTTTCAGTGAAACTCCTTTAAGAACGATAGAATGTTTGTTTTTGCAGGGCTGTTGTATTACATTAATAATACATGAGTTTCAGACAGCTGCGTCTAAATAAACAAAGTGAGTGTAAATAAAAACCTTTGGAGCTTTAGTGAACGTCACAGCTGTCAGTGGAGCAGATTCATGTCTCACATCCGAATCTGAATATTGTTAAACTGTTTGCTGTTCATTTAAACACCAGCTGCCTTCCGCTGACTTCCTGCACAGTTTTTAGTTTAGGAGTCCAGCACTGTTCACCAGCTGATTCACAACTAACTTGCTAGGCTAACGTTAACGGTAATTGCTGTCAAGTTTGTGCAGCAAACCCATGACACACTCATTTAACACGCGCGCGCATGCGCTCGCTCGTGCACTCTCGCACACTCATTCACACAAGCACAACTCACCCTGCTCGCTGTCTTCTGCAGTTATGTGGCTGCTCCACTTTTCCGAAATCATCACAGGTCTAAGCAGAACTTCCCTGTCCACTTAACGGCTTCACGGCGTCAGCTAGCGGGGAACAAACGTTTTAAAGTCTGCCGTTAACGTTCGCTCTCAACAAAAGTAACCTTTGCTTCATATTTGACTCCGTCGCCCTCACATCTCTTCCTAAACTACTTTCACCGTTAACTCTCGCCGAAATTGTATTCCGTCTGGAAATGACGGTTTTAAGTGGAAAAGCAGCTGTTGACCTGCTACCAGCCTGTGTCACCCTCGGCTGTCTCCTCTTGTCAGCAGATAATACTACACGGCGCGATGGTGATGGTAATGAGAGTGATAAGGGCGGAGCAGAGAGCCTCCTCCAAACAGTTTTGCATTCGCTCTGACCCAACAGGGTCTGCTGCTTCCGTGTTTGGTACGGAAGCCTGTTTTTCTTTTTTTTTCATACACTGGAATCTCATTTATTCTACAAAGCTTCTGCAGAAGGCATATCAGCCTGTGGTGGAATGTACCTAATAAACTTCAATAAGTACATAGCCTACTCAAGTACAGTACTTTGAGCACAGTACAAGTTAAATTACCTAGTACTACCTTAGAAGCTAGTTACACTTCCCTTTATGTTTTATAAGGAAATATTACCTTTTACTCAGTTTTGGTACTTCAAAGGTGTGATGTTATATACAGACTTTTTTAATAAGCTAATTCTTTATCCATTTATATGTGATCATTTGTGATATTAAAGTACCTCCAACAAGAGCATCAGCCAATAAGGCATCAATAAATGTGATAATAATGTAATAATAATAGCCTATATATAATATCACTTAAAGGAGACATTCTGGATACTCATTAGACTTTCATTTTGCTGATAATAACTTAAAAAAAAAACTTAATTTACTATGTCAACCACAGCCGTAAGCACAAATCATGACAAAGACACATTATTAATATATGACAGGCGTGTTTAGAAAAAATGTGAACAAAAGTTCTTTAGTTAACTTAAACATAATCTTAGAATCCTCAAACTTTTTGTATTTTTGTGAAGTTAAAATTAAAAAGTCTGAATATTTGGCTTGCTTGAAGTTTTGCATATAATTTTTCACTACAGTCAAAAAGTAGGGACAAAGAAACTACCATAAAACCAGGAAAACTAAAAGATTCTTTATATTCATTCCTACTGTTAACACTTTGATTTTTACATAACGCAGCTCCACATTCCTATGCTTCTCTCCTCTTCTATTGTTCTGTGACTATACCTAATAACCAAAATACTAAAACTGTCATCACACATGACAGACAGCAGTCTAGAACTAACCACGGTCTAAAGGGACTTTGAGGTCTCGTTAACAGTTTTTCTCAGTTATTCACACACTTGAGACATCACTACTTGAGACACACTGACCACAGTCTGTGACTGATGTACCAACACCTTGTCGTCATCGTCCCTGGTAAAACTGTGCTGTTTCCTTGTATTGTGTTTCCATGTCTGCCTTGTCCTCTTGTATCCTGTGGTTTCCCCGTGTGTTCCTCTGCACGTGTTTGTGTGGGATTGACGCTCGCTCCTCCTCCTGAGTGCTCGGTGCTTGGCACACCTCAGGATCATTGTGTCAGCAGCTCTGCAGAAAATCATCTGTGGGTTTTTTGACAGTCTTTGCCACATTGTTTAGTCAGACAGTGTGTAGCAACATTTGGATCACTCGATTACTTTTTTCTTTTCTTTTTTTTCTCTAACTTTGTCTGTGTTACTTGCAATGTTAATCTGCTCTCCCGCAAGCTGTGGAAGATACATGTGCTCACTTAGCTACAGACACTTTTCAATATTCATCATTTTTGGGGGGAAAAAAACAAACACACATATATTTATATTACATTATATTTGTGTTTTATATTGAAGTAAACTTTACACATTAGTCCCTAGCAATGTATTCATATGATTGTATGTTTATGTCACCAAACACAACCTTCCACGTTGAGAAGATGTAACATTGTTTTGTATGCAGTTTCAATAAAGATGTTAAAAATCTAACTAGGCTTCTTGTGTAGATTTAGAGCAGTGGTTCCCAAACTTTTCAGCCCAGGACCCCCAAAATAACAACACCAGAGACTGGGGACCCCCATTGACCTTGGAGGTGGCACATAACATTATGCACAGCCACGCTCACACACTATAAAGCCTATGGAAACACAAAAGAACAACAGCTTAACAGCCACAATATTATTTTAAAGTAATATTACGTGTCTTGCAACCCCCCCTGTTCCCCCACTTTGGGAACTACTGCATTAGAAGATATGTCTGTCTTCAAGTTTGGAGATATTCTGTGTCGTCGTGCTACAACATCAACAATTCAGAAGTTCAATAAAATGATTTATCCTGTGTCACAAAAGACAAATGTCATATTTATCACAGTCCTTTCAGTCAAGATATCCATGTCATGGGCCACCCGGTAGCTCAGTCGGTAGAGCAGGAGCCCCATATACAGAGGCTGTGTCCTCACTGCAGCAACCATGTGTTCGATTCCACCCGTGGCCCTTTGCTGCATGTCATTCCCCCTCTCTCTCCCCTGTTATCTG
>JAQFJA010064891.1:0-14990 GCA_029874485.1 Naso brachycentron | reverse complement strand
GTTAAAATAATTTATTTTCAGCTTCAGTAAGTAAAAAAAAGAAAAGATAGACAAAAACATACATGCTACGCATAAATACAAACACAAGCTTTGCAAAAACACACAGATCACAGGTGCACACATGCACATTCAGCCTGTGTCTGAGCTCGGGTAGTATGCAGAAGTGTTGATTGTGGTCAAGACCATTTCTCACATCATGAGCTCATTTTTTGCAAGTTTGTAATGGAAACACATCAGCACCTCACACTTCAGTAGGTGTCACATTTCTCAGCTTATGAATTCGGTTTGCTAATTTAGACCAAGATTCAGTGAGAAGTGCTTGTCTGTCTCTTCCTTTTTGGTGTGGGTAAAAATAAAGTTAATGTCACATCATTGAACCCGTGGCCACTGTCGTGAGGACACAGCCTCTGTATATGGGACGCCTGCTCTACCGCCTGAGCCACCAGACAGCCCAATTGCTAATCACTTTAATAATTATTTCATAAACAAAGCAGATACAATAACAATTCATATGTTGAAAATGAATGTTAAGTTTTCTGAGTCAATAATTAAACAACATATTATGAAGACAAGCAAGTGCCAATTTGAATTTCATGATTTAAATGTAGAAGAAATAGGAAAAACTTGACAGTGAAGTGTGATAAACCTTGTGGCAATGATAATCTGGATGGTAAACTGCCGCAGCTGTCAGCTAGGACTGTTTCAAAACCACTGTGTCATATTTTGAATTTAAGCCTTAGAGAAGGTGTTTATCCACAAATATCCATAAGGGCATCCTTATGACAAACAATTTAACCTGAGATCTGTGTGTGGCTGTCGATCTGTGAGGATCTGAAGCAGAATGAAGAACATTAATTACTACCAAATCCTGGCCGATTCTCTTAATGAAGCAACCACGGCACTTTTTCGAATTTTGGAGACACATGTATAGTGTCAGCTGCTGTGAGAAGATGCTGGAACCAGCTGCAACACCTCCCCTTCATCACAGAGGCACATAACCTTGGTCAGTCAATTTTACTATTTACTATTATTTTACGCTGACACTGACTCTACACCATATGTTGAATCTGGTGACAAAATTGCTTGAAGGATGGAAGAGAGACTGGCATGTTATTTGGCCCACTTTGTAAGAAAAAAAATCACAAAAAAACAAACAAACAAACAAAAACCCTACATATCTCTACTCCCAGTTTACATATTCAAATGACAGACATAATTATAACACAAGACAAGGCTGTATCTACACTTCACATTATCCCTGCCTGAATCCAATGCTTTAAAGACGACTGCCATGTATAGGGAAACGTAAACTAGAATAAACTGCCACTGCATTTGATCCAGCTCGCTAACAAAATGAGTTTTAAAAAGAAACTACAGAATGCAGTTTTTAAAAAGAAATCAGTTTGGTTTGCATGTAACATATTGCGTGTGAATGCCAATGACTGTGTGAATGTGTCTGATATTTAATTTAAGGTTGAAAGTCAAGTCATAATACTTATCGAGTATCCTAATCGGCTGCATTCGCCGTCTGACTTCTGGTAGGTGGCGATACAGCCTCTGGGGGCAAGCCCCAGTATTCTTGGGCTTCCGTTGAAGGAGGTGAATTTCCGTTTCCGACTTCCTTCTCCGCGTGCCGCTTGCTGTTTACAGTCCGACTGTTTACAGTCCAACGTGAGAATCGAGTTGGAGTTGAGAGACCACATCTACCAGCGGATCTTTTCACAAGTTGCCAGTTTACACACCATTAACAGTTAACAGTCCGCCGTTAATTACGCTGACTACAAAAGACTACAACCAGAAACCAGGGTTTTTACGGTACCAAGATCACCCTACCTTGCCTACAGACTCTACATTAGAGTCTGTTTATAGAGACAACGCTTTAACCTATGTGTTCATGACACTATGAAATGTTATATCTCTTGGTTTGTTATGATGTATTTTTATTGTATTTTACCTTATTTCTTAACTGCTTGTATATTTAATTGATCTTGTATGTTGTCTTCTTTTCTTTTGTATGTACCCCAGAAAGTAGAGTTGTTACTATGGTAACAACTAATGGGGATCCAATGTAAATTAAGTAAAAATACATTTTTGCAACACACCAGCAGAGATCACCTCTCATTTGAGGAGTTCTAAACTGTGCAAATGTTGAATTTACTGACTTGTATAAAATCGTTAAAATCAATGATGTGATTAATTAATTTGAACCAGCAGAGTTTAGCTTGGAAACAGCCTGAGCCATGAAAGGGAAGAAGTCTCAATATGTGAACACTTACAAGGACAACTTCCTTTAATTTCTGAAGCAATCACCCTGTTATTGTAGAAAAATGAAGGAGTTACAAAAACCGTTTTTAACTAAGTGTTGCACTGTTTGTGTTTGTAGCTGAATTTTGTATCAGTAACAAGAAAAGGAGATCTGTCTAATGGCTCAGTGATCAGTAAACTCACCATAAAAAACAGCACATTGACGTCAGTGTTCTAAAAAAGTTAGTTTGTGTTTTCAGGTATCAAACATACTCTCACATCGTTTACTTCTTCAGCTGATTGTATATCTACCTCTCATGGCTCTGTTGGCAGCAGCAAACTGCTCATATGCAAGGTGGTGTTTTCCCCAGCAGAGGGCGCTGACATGCAGCTGCACTTTCCAGCTGAGCAGGATCAAGATTCCTACCTATAGTAGTTCTGCAGAACTGACACCTACAACAGAGAAGTTTCAGTCGCACTGAACAAAAACATATCCGTGTTTCATTGACCAATGACACAGCTGTACTCTAATCATTATGTTCATGTTGGTCATCATGGCAACAGTGGGACTCTTGATGACAACTGGCTGTTTTATTCATCTTTTGTTTGTTAATAACTGACTATTTATTTTCTTTTAATGTTTATAGACTGTGATCCTTCGTAATATGACATCTTACAGTAGAATACTTCAAATTTTTGCATTCGGAACAGATTTCATTGTTACTGAGAGTTACTCTCTCTTCATCCTTCTCACATATGTAACCACTGCTCGAATACTACTGTGAAAAATTTGACAACTAATAAAACTTAGTAGTTGTCAATTTCACAACACAGTTAAAAGAAGTTTATTAAACTAAAGTTCGGGAACAAGACCACACCACTCTACCTGACTAATGTAACACACCTGAGCCTCATTAAAGTGAGGAACACACTACAAGATAATCAGGACAATTTTGGGCCTGATTCCCCTTTTCCAACCAAAGTCAGCAAAGGCCTGATTATCTGACGGTTCTAAAGATTATCTTGTCAGATTTTCCTGTGGTGTGAGGTGTATTACAAGTGATTTTATCCTCCCCACTCTGCTTGGAAGATGATCGGGGCCGCCCCCAGCCATAATTTCACCTGTGCTTTTCCTGCTCTGACAACTCAAGATGTCCATCATGAAACCCATCAGGTTACTAGGTGAGCTTGTTTCAGAGCTCTGCTATTGAGCATGCTCACTCACTGACCAGGCTCGCTGTGACACTTAAAGGAATGAAGCCATTGTTGGTCACACTTGTGTTGGTCCTCAAGATGTCTGCTGTAAAACCCATCAACAGGTAAACTATCAGACTACATCAGACTAATGTCACACAGTGTCAACAGCTGTTTGTGGTAAACATGTCATATTGAGCAATGGGATGCCAGACTTGCAAAACTGTTCAAAAAACTTTAAAACTGTTTTGTGGTGTAGTGGTTAGCACTGTTGCCTCACAGCAAGAAGGTCTGGGGTTCGATTCCCAGCTGGGGCAGGACCTTTCTGTGCGGAGTTTGCATGTTCTCCCCATGTCTGCGCGGGTTTTCTCCGGGTGCTCCAGTTTCCCCCACCATCAAAACATGTACATTAGGTCTATCTCCAGTCAGTACCCTTGACCAAGGTACTGGCTTAGAATCCGGAGTTGGTCCCTGGGAGCTGCGCTGTGGCTGCCCACTGCTCCTCAGGGATGGGTTGAAAACAGGGAACAAATTTCACTGTACACCATGTATATGTGACCAATAAAGTACCTTTAATGTCAATTTTTGGTTAAAGATTGACTGGAATAATAACCAAATAAAAATGCCCAACTTTGCAGTCCTCATTTCATATCAGGCTCAAGCTGACATTCAATCAGCCAGTCTGTTGTGATATATGGAGAACAGTTTAAAACTAAAATCTAACAGTATAAGGTAGGAGTTGTTGAATAGTTGTTTTCATCTCTCCTGGCTTTCTGCAACTGTGGTGAGTGCACATCCACAAGGTTTGCTAACATATAATTGGTCTATAGGCAGGTCTGGGAAGTAACGCATTACTTAGGAACACATTATTGTAATTTTATTATTTCTCCCAGTAACTAGTAAAGTAAGGGATTACAACTGCCAAAACAGTAATTATATTACAGTTACTGATCTTGTCCTAGTTCAGATATCTCATGACAATGGCATGTACTCGCATGTATTGATATATATTTTTCTGCAATAGGGTTATTGATTTTTAATGGTCACTAACACTTAAGTTCTAATAAGCTGCTGATGGAGTCTTGCCTAAACATATCATTAAATCAGCAGCCTAAAAAATGAGGTTGTTGTTGTTGCAGTGAAGTGGATAAAGTTTTGGGAGCTAAACAGGCTGTGCGTCACTTTTTCAGGTCGATTGGGTTGCAAAAGTAATAGTATATAATAGTAAAGTAATTGTATTACTTTTATAAGGAGTTATCAGTAATAAGCTACTTATTACCATTTCTGAGTAATTTGCCCAACACATACACAATAATAAAGGTATTGAGAGAAAAAGCTGTTTTTCAGCATTATGGGAATAAAGTTCAAGGCTAATTCTACATGTGAGTAGAAAAAAGAGTGTGCAGAAGTGCAAATGAACTGAGTGAGTGAATCTAAGTTCTGTGGGCAAAATATGTGGATTTACAGGTTTTTATCTGTTGTTGAAACTATCTTTTATATTAAACAATCATAATTTAGAGTAAAAATTGCAGATAGCAGTTTTAGCTGCCACTACTCCTTGCTACACAACCAAAAGTGACATTTGTGAACAGGGATATCATGAAGTTATAATGTTAATTCTGTGGGAAATCTGCCCCGAAAAAACTGGCTGTTGTCAGGTTGAAGAACTCTCTGCAAGTCAGCGTCTTCACGGTCAGAGATTTGGGTCAAAAGCAATAAAAATGCAGCTCTCAGTGTTTTTGTTTCATGGAATTTGACACAGGCAGGAGCCCCGTCTGGGTTTTTATAATTCACTGGAACATCATCTTCATCACTTTGCACCTGTGAAAGAGTAAACAACACAGATGTTTTAAGCGATTTCTTCCAAAAACTTTAGTGATGTTTACTGGAGCAAATGAGAACATTACTGATTTATTTTGGTTTTGAACATTTTTCCTTGGTTGGTCCACAAAATTTCCCATTCTTTGGTGGCCAAAACTTTTGCCATTAGAGGCTGAAATTTGGCATGCATTTCAAGTGTGCGTGTTTGTGTGTGTGTAGGTGTGTATTTTTGTTTATGCCAACTGGCTAAAAGGGGGTGTGGCAATGCGAGTGACCTATTGCAAAAAGGTGCATGACCTCTAAATGGATTTACAGCACAAGTGTTTAGCGGAAAGGTTGGTCATGAGCCAAAGGACAGCTGATTAACTGTTTTGCCAGCTGGCAAAAAGGGGCGTGACAGTGGGCATGGCCTGTGACAAAAAGGCACATAACTTCTACTGAATTCATGTAACATGGCCAAACTTTGTAGAAACACACACACAGTCACTGGTCATGGCTTGCCCCACCCCTACATTTTTAGCTGCCGGTTGCAGATGTAGTAAATGTTAACCTAATGGTGTTAAACAAACTAGATGTTGAATTATTAAAGAGTAGTAAGTGGTTGTGTTTAGGAATACTGTTGTAAAATGTGTTGTCTTTGGTGTCTTAGCAACAGAGTTCACAGTGGCGTTTAGCAACGACGACAGGAAGTTGGAAAACAGTTGCTGTGTAATTTAAAAAAGCTTCACGTGAGCCAAACAAACAGCATTCTGCTGGATTTCATACACACATCTGCAGATCTGCAGCGATGTGCTGTCAAAGAGAAGTTTGTAATTGGACTTTGAATGCAAAAATGTATTATAATATTTAACTATCGAGTTTACATCATGCGTGCCCTTCCCTGCATGTGCAGCTCACTTCTTTAATTGTTCCTTTAGTTTTAGTCAAGCTCTCAGTGGATTTTTCAGTCCTCTTGGTTCAGACTGAAATATCTTAACAATTACTTAGCGGTTTTCCATGAAATTTAGAACAGATGTTCATGATCCCCAGAGGATGACAAGAATCACCATTTAAATGTCATGGAGGGGTTTGTGCATTGCTGTGACCCTGGGAACTGTGTTGTTGGCACAAAAAGCTGCTTGCAGGGTCTCCCATGGCAAAACTGGTCCCGGCAGCAACCAGACTAACTGCACAGACCCAGATCCAGATTCACAGACCCTGTATGTCCAGGAAGGAGCTGCAGCATGAGACCACAAAAAGGAGGATCTGGTCCCCTCACATACCTGAGAGGGAAGTTCAGGGTTTGGATGAGATTCATCCTGCTTTGCGAGAAGGGCGGGACAGGAGCCATGGAGTGGCAGATCTGTGTTTTATCAAAACTTTTGTCTCTAAAAGTTTTACCCGTGAATATTCTCACCTGAAATTTTTGTCCACACGTTGATTACCACGACAGTTACAATGAGCACTGCTAAGCCCAATGAAACAGAGATTAATCTCCACCAACCTGGAAAGAAAATGACAATATTAGCAAAGTTTTGGCTGCAGTTTCCTGTTCCGAGAGGAGGGTTTACTTTTTGAAAAAGTGATGAAACTATTATTTCTGTTGCATTAATAATGCATTACATAGAGTAAGGATGAACGATATTATCGGCATGTTTTGGTATCGGCTGATATCTGCTTTAAAATCAATCGGATATCGACCAGCGTGCCGATATCCACAGATACAATAACTGATAAAATAACAGGCTGCTGTTTCCTCGATTAAACACCTGAGTCAACACCATGTTTCACGTGTTTCCTGTGGACAGACGTTATGTTTACTTACATTGTCACTTGAGAAATAATTTGCCCTGGTTGTGGGTTTTCCTCTGATTGTCTCAGGGAGAGCATCATCCACTTTTTAGTAGCAAGTATCTTACTTGTTTTATTTAAAAGCAATTGTCATAAATTAAAACATTGTGTTTTACATAACGTAAGTTCAAGTATTTTTCTTCTTTTGCACAAGGAATAAATATTACATCATTTAAACTTTGTATTTTATGCGTGCATTTGCCAGCGGGCCAACACGGTGAGAGTGAGCATAATAATACTGTATATAAATTCCACCACAGAAGAGACTTGATGACCTCTGCCATTAGGTGTGGGGAAAAAAACCACACATATATATATAGATATATATAGCTATCAGTACTATTAATTATCAGCCAAATGAGTTGAAAAATATCTACATATCGGATATTGGCAAAAAAATCCAGTATCGTGCATCCCTAACAGAGAGTACAGTGTGACATTTTGACTTCTGAAACACAAAAAATGAGTTAAAGTTACAAGAGAGACAAATAGTCAGTCCTTACCTTGTGGTTTTGTTGCATCACTTACAGATGTTGCTTTTGTACTTTTTTCTATTGTTCTCATGGTTGTTGCATCATCACCTGAACAAATACAACAACAAAAGACCACAATGCATCAGCCTCAGTGAGGAATACAAATACAAAACTTAAAATCCATGAAATATAGAGTTCAAACTGATCATCAGATCCTCACCTGGGTTCTGAGAGCTGAAGGTAAATCGCCGCACATTTCCATTGAAAATATCTGTTGCTTCGCACATAAATGATCCATAACTGTAACGAGAGTTCGTGAAGGTCACGTTGGCTGAGCAGGAGGACTGTGATGTTGTCACATCTGTAAACTCCTTATCCACATCTTTACCCCGCAACAGCCACTTTACTCTCTGTGTGCACCACGCGAATGTGGACACGGAGCAGCAAAGAGTCACCATGTCTTTGTTTATATATATAAATCCTGGTGGACATATTGTGAGAGAGGCGACAAATTTATCCTTACCTTAATAACTCTAATCATATTTACTGTAATGTTTAAGTACTTTATTCTAATAGGACAGGTTTGAGCTGATATACTCACTGTTAATAATGGACATATAAACATGAGCATCTTGGCCTTCCAACTGTCTGCAGCTGTAACGACCAACATCCTCAACTGAGACCTTCTTCAGAACCAGAGAGCAGTGCGCTGCCACATTCAGTCCGTCTGATTTAGCTTCACTCATCTGCCCGAATCCAACGAGCTCCACCAACGGTGAGCTCACTGCTTCCCTGAAGAGCCAGGCTGTGTTTTTACAGTCTTGTTGCTTGATTTTTGCATTTTCACAAGGCAAAGTGACTTCATCCCCGTCTCTGACAACGAAGGATGAGTACTGTCCAGCTGAAGCTGTCACAGAAATCAAAGAGAAATAAAAACATGGCCAGAACAAACAACTGCAATACAACAAAGATAAATGTCCAAATGATATTAAATACAGAGGTGACTGGATGTTTTGTCCTGTTGGATTAACAGCTGTTTGCATCTTTAAACATCTTACCTGTCAAATAAAGGAGCATCAGGAACAGCGACATCTGAATCCGTCTGAAACGAGACATTCTGTTCCCGCTATGACGAATGAACTAATGTCTCCTCTGGTAGATCTATTTCCTGTTTGGTGGTGAAATGGAAATCTGAGGTCACTTCCTCCTTGTTGTTCAATTTGTTTTTAACTTTCTGTCAGCAAGAAACAGCAACAGCCGAAACCCCCAACAACTTGACAAATCAACTGGTATTAACCTTTAAAAAAACATAATAGACGGGGAGCTGTAACATCCTTTAGTTTTCTTTTTTTATCTTTTTTTGTTCCTTCATGTAATGTTGAAAGATGCACAGGAAGTTACTGTTCTGCAGTAAAAGTTTCCCTTTTTTGTTCCTCCTGTAATAAATGACTCATAAAAGCCATGTCTGCAGTTTTTTGTTTGTTTTTTTTCCCCCCAGCTGTCAGTCTTTTTTGCATCTGAACTTCTACTCAATAATTTTCTGTGCTATATTTTTTCTGACTAAAATTGTTCAGATTTGGCTCTTTTTGAACAAATTGACTGTGGTTTCATTAGAAATGCTACAGTGATGCTGAGGACTATTAAACTTTGACCTGCTGGAGGCATAAAAGTAGCAGCAAAACACAACTGCGATCCGCTGCAAAGATTTTTCTTGGGGCCTCCCATTGGCCCCATGAGAAAACATATTGTAGAAAACAGCAGCTCCATGGAGACCCCCATTATGAACAGTAGATATGATGAGCTCTTAAGCTAATGCTAAGGTAATGAAAATGCAAGTGTTTTTACACTCAAAGACCCTGTGAAACGAAAGTCAGAGTGTAATGTGCTTCTGCACATTAACGTGTTTCTGGCAAAAACCTCAAGGAAGGAACTTGGCACGGACATTGATTGACATTCACAGTAGTCAAAAGGGCTGAATGTGCACTATGCCCACCCTCTGCCCCAGCTGACAATATTGCTGCATGTGTATACAAGGGGCAGTACAACCAGAGCACAACAAGACTTTATACACCATGAGATTATGTTATGAACACAAACATGATGGTGTAAAGTTGTCCAACATTTCTTTGACTTCCACAACTGTCACTGTGCGTAAATAATGAATATATCGGCTGCAGTTAATGATAGAAACCCGGCCTTCCCTCGGACACTAAAAGCAAAGCTAATGCTAACTAGGGCTGTGTGTTTACACAGAGCTGTGTGACACATGAACAGACCTCCATTTATTTTATGAACACAGACAAGATGTCTCTAAAGTTTTCCGACCTGTTTAGGACCTCTACAATTGATAAAGTGCAGCAAACACAGTTATATTGGCTGTAGTTAACTACAGAAGATGGTATCACCCCCCAACCCCGGAACAAGATTCCCAGCGATGGAGCTGATGCTTGTGAACAGTAGGCTTCTGTCATTATAGTTTAAAAAAAACCAAGAAAGTATTTTTATCAGACAAAAAAACAATTAGAAACAGCATGGAGTGCAGGAGGCATCATCACAAAGTTAAAAACATTTTCCAATTAAAGAAAAGACCAGAATTTGATGTAACAACACTCAGGAATTATTTTTTTTTCAACAAGTATGTGGTATATAGCATAAGGTACATGAACAATTAACACATAGACAAAGGATTAAAGCTGGGAAGATGCATTTTTCATTTCACGGGGACTTAAAGAAATGTGTTGCTTATGAATGTTACACTCATTTTCTGCCAAGAGATGCACCAAAATTTTACATACTGCACCCTCACACAGCAATAATGCCTATCTATCATGGGCGCCTGAGAGCCTCTGGGCCTCGTACTGAGATACTTACAGCTGTGCATAAAAGATATTTTATTTAAGATCAAAGAGGGCCAACGATGGCAGTCACGGTCAACAGAATCGGTAGGGTTGAGAACCAAAACCTCTTTCCCGAGATCCATTGGAGTTGTTTGCCTCCAATGTTATTAAGTCCACTTCTCAATGCTGGCGTGTTTTTCTGTAAGTTCTGTGTTAGAAATCACATGTCATGATTTCCTTCTCTGCATTTCTCCTGCTGGAAAGTCAGGAGCATTGTTGTTATTAAGCACATCCCTTTACAGGAGCATCACAGCTCACTCAGGACAAATTCCGAAATCTACGTACATACACACATATGCTGTGTGCAACAACTGTTTACATGCAATACCATTTATATCAATGCATAAACTATCTACAAAAATGTTTATCCGGCCTTTAATTCTGACTTAACACCCTTTCAAAATACCACATCTGTGAACTCTGTATATTTAATATGCCGCAGTGCTGTGTTGCATGTAGTTTAAATAGTTCTGCATAAAAAGAGAACAATCTAACTTTCATTCTGTCACTTTCTTAGCAATGAGAAACACCAGAGGACATGGCTGCAGTTAATGAAAAAAGTTAAGTGAATGAAGAAAAACTTTGGGCTTCAGCGATTGGGTGTTAAGCATAGCTAGTTAACGTTAGCATCCATTCACTTAAGTGAAAACCGACAATGTTTGGAGCTCTGATAAAGGCTATGCGGTTAACGTTAAATGTTGAACCAAGCAAGAGCACAGCTGATAAAGGCACCTAAGATTACTGTGTCTGTAACAACATAACGTTATAAAAACCGTAACCTTTGTGAGGGATATTCACACAGCGTTGGTTTCGTTTCAATAAATGGATGTTAACGTAGCACCCACTCATAAAAGCCAAAACTTTTTCTTCATTCACTTAAAGTACTTAATCAACTGCAGCCATGTCCTCTTGTGTTTTACATCACTAGGAAAGCAGCAGAATGAAAGTTTGATCATTATTTTTTTGCTCAGTTCTCTTTAAACTACACGAGACACAGTGCTGCAGCATACTGAAAAGACGGGGCTTGGACCCGGATATGGTATTTTGAAACTTAAAGACCGGATATCATTTATACCAGACAGTTAATAAAAAGCAAGACCTCTCACTGAACGTTCGTTTCCTGTATCACATGGTTTTTCGCCATGGCCCTACCCCTTCATGAGGCTAGAAGCAGTCTTGAGTCCATTCATTTTATGGGAGAAATGAATGTGATCACAGATGACCAATTCTTATTCCCCATTGTCACCAAGATACATGCTGTTGGACCTGTTTTTCACAAGACATATCTTCCGAACATTCTGACACAAAAATGGCATTTTTCAGACACACAAATCTGAGAAAATTAACTTTGTTCGAGACCTGTCTCTGTCTCAGCAACACATTCTCACGAGAAGTGGGAACCGGTGCTTTCCGCCTTGCTTCACAAAGGACATTTAAATGATCTTATAAGTGAAACCATGAATTAAAAGTTAAAACTTACATCAAATAAATATCATGCAATGCAAAATCCATCTGCTTTAATCCAATCACGCGACGTTATAACACCTCCAGATGAGGGACGGTGGTTCCCATCTGTCTCCATGGGAGACGTGACTCCGCCCATTTAGGAGATGGAAAGTGTATATACCATTTAAGTTACTGGCACAGTGTACAGTGAATGATCTTGTGTTAATACTGACTGTCTTGTGTGTACTGTTTTTTTTAAACAATGTTTAATAAGGGTCTGTCTTAAATGCCTATTGACTGTTTCTAAATTGTGTCTGTTTTTAAACTGTCTGCGCTAAGAGAGAGATCTGCAATTTCATTGTCTTGAGCAATAACAATAAAGCTCTAATCTGATCTAATCCCTATTATTCTAAAGAGGGATTGTGTATTTATCAGTTTTATGTTATTTTCCAATTTAATTGAAAGAGCATTTTAACATGTTAATAAGTGAAGCAAAAATTATGCAATGTTCATTAAACTCAGATAATAAAACTGTGTTGACACAGAAAACCTGTGCAGGCCAACTTTTTACCACACAAGAAATTGATCATGAATCGATAAAGAATCGGATCAATAAGCACGATTGGTAACAGCATTGATATCCATAGAATAGACATTCATGGTGTCCTAATCCTAATTTGTTTGTAATATAATCCTGTTGGCATTGCAACTCCTTCAAAAATGTATTTGCTGTTCAAATGAGTTGAAGCTAAACATATTTTTGTAGGTGACGAGTTTAAAACACACATTAAATAAAGCAATCAGCCCCGCAAGACTTTAGTCACAACACAAAGCGTCACAAAGCATCGTGCCTAACAACATCCCGTAACTGCTCTAAAATCACTGTAACTCATGACCTCACGGGCCTACTTCTTTTACAAAACGGTTACTACGTACCTGGCAAGGTTTCGTGAAATAAACACATGGCAACAAAAAAATGCAATAATTTATTGATTAATAATCATTCTTCCGCCGAGCAGTATAGTTCTTCAGCGACATTTAGCGGAATGGTTGCCTGGCAACAAACAAACGCAGCACACAGACACAATGGACAGCGTGCCTAAAGATGGGGTGATTCTTAACATTTATCTGGATATCGCCATCAATTGTGCAATTATTTTGTCACGTCCTTCTTGGCGAAGGTTTTTTTTTTTTTTTCGCTACTCCAACAAAAACATTTTTGCTAGTGGTAAACGTAGGATTTATCAGACACCAGGAACGGCTGCTTGGTGGATCACTGAAGTATGGGTCAAGTCACACACGAAGTCCAACATAACTGCTGAAACCATAAGGATCACCTCCCCCGTTTTTCACAGCGGCATAACAGACTGGTTTAGCTCCCTTATGGTGATTGATGTAAAATCAAGAGCCAGATCTTTCTCGGCACACCAGGTCTGAAAACAGCGAACTGATCACAACGTCTATTTAACAGTCCCAGCTTTGTTTCTTGACTTTTTCCAGCTCTTCAGTGTCTTTCTCATTAATTTCACTGTGTTGCCTTTCATTTTTCTCTTCCTCCTCCATCCTGTTCATCTCTTTCCACCACTCACCCAGGCTTAGCCCTCCCAGAAAATCAAAATCAACAACAAAATCTGACATTTGACATCAACAACTTGTTTGGTTGGAGCAGTTGTACTGTTGCAATGCAGTAACAGCTGTGTTTTTGTAGAGTTTTTTACAACAGCTTGGAACGTGGTTTAGCCAATCAGAATCAAGGACCACAACTATCTATTTTATAAGTCTCAATTATCACATCTTCAAGTTAAACTACAGTGTTTTCATGGTAATGAAGGAAAATATCAGCCAGTGCAACAGTGTGGCTCCCTGATGTGTTTTTGAAGAACGATGAAGCTCTGAGACATCGAGGAAGGAGATCACTTAGATTTTTCTATGGTACGTGTTATGTATGTTGCATTTGATTTGTTGATCATGTACAGAACATCCTCAGACTTGTCCTTTAAGGGAAGAGAGAAACACACACTTGTTCCTGGAGTCAGGTGAACATCATGCTGACACATAAATGTGAAAATGAAAAAGCCTTTTAGGCAGATCTGAGACAGGAGCTGTTTGGGAGGAGACCCTCCCTCCACTCCAGACATCCAGTCATTGTTGATGTCTGAGCCAAATTTACATCGAGGCACAATCTGGATGTGTTTATTTTAAGACCGGTGCCTTCCCAGGCCCCAGATGGCTCAGGACCAAATGCACTAAATGAGGAAAAAAAATGCTGCTGTTTCCATTTTTGTTGAAGCTGTTTATGTGTGTTTATCTCATTTACAAATACAGCGTGCACTTGTTGACTTATTGACCTCATAGAGAGGAAAGTTTTAGTGGCACAAATCCACCACTCAGCCTCTGTTTCACACACATCTCACACTCTTGACCACAAGGTTCTCCGGTCCATCACATCTTTTTTTGGGACATTAGTAGTAAAATGTTGGGAACATGGAGGGACTATGCAAATAGAATTTTATAAATTTGAAATATTTTAGCTGAAGTGACTCGAGGGTTTCTTACAGGAACAGCCATGTGACGTCTAACTCCTTCTACTTGAGGTTGAAGTTCAGAAAAAGTTTAGAAATAGTTTGGCACTCAAGAATCTGACAAAGTATGTCGCCCTCTCTCTCTCTCTAGTGTATTTACATCTTTTAAAGGACACTCACAAGGGGCAGGTGAAAGGTTTGTCATTACAGACAGATGAGGTAAGAGAATTCTTGCAAACTTCAGAGTGTCTCTCCTCACAGGCATTCATAGTGTTGCATTCAAATGTTCAGATGGTTTTTTTGTTGTTTTTTATGTAAGTAAAACACAAAGCAGAGAAGTTCCTACTTCTTACTTCTGAGCATCCAGACATTGTTGCGTTAAGCAGGTGTGATACAAAAAGATAATAAAAGTTCAAATCCAGTGTCACTTCTAAAAGAGGAGTAACAATCTTTTAGGAGTAACCAGGAGTCAAAGTGAGCCAGAACGGGCCGGAACGCCGTTCCGTTAAAACATTCGGGGCCGGATCGCCGTTCCGTTAAGAGGAGGAGAAGTCAGCTGTCAA
>JAQFJA010064869.1:0-15004 GCA_029874485.1 Naso brachycentron | reverse complement strand
AGGTGCTGCCGGGTGGTGTTTTGGGCTTTAACACAGTGTCTGAGGTGGAGGAGGAGCAACTCCAGTGTCCCGGTCAACCACAGCCTGTGGCAAGGCCAAGTGGTGGGCCCCAGAGACTGTCACAAACCCCGTCCCATCCGCGCATTCCCCTCCCCGTCGCCATTGAGCCTCCCCCTTTAACGGTGCTGAGACTCCTACCCAATGGTGGGGTTCTATTAATTTTACATTGGACCATGGGTTTTTGTGGCAGCAGCCGCCGAACCCCCAGATGCTACGTCTACTGTGATACTGATTTTCTTCCTGGCATTTATCATTTTGTCGTCGTACAGTTGTACGGTGTGCCACTCACTCCGGCTCTGTGAGCGTATGGTTAATGTAATGAATTTATGGGCTATTTTTGTATGTATCCTAGGTAGGTTCCTGTATCTGTACGCAACCCTCCTCAGCTTCTAATATCCTCTGCTATGCTTTCCCTTTACGCTCCTGGTGTCTTTTGTGATGTCGTGCTCAACTGTATCCTCTAACTCCTTTCTGACTGCCTCACATTCTTGCCTGCCTACTGCCTAAAACAGTGGTTCCCAAACTGTGGTACGCGTAAGCCTGATTACATTCTTTAACTGGCATATAATAGGCATACTGGAGTGCCTGTTCACAGTGCCAAAAAACTCAGCCATGCATAGACGTGTGTAGGCTACCCTCTAGTGGTCAGTGATAAAGACATCGTTTCCCGCCGCTCGGCTAACCGCCGAAAATGGATAAATGGCTAAAAAGGATAAATTGCCCTTCCAGAGGGACATCAACTGCTACCACCAGTCAGCCCACAGTCGAAGGTGCACTTTCCCGCGACAACCCACGTTATTCTTCACCGTCAACGTCTACCTTTGACCGGGATGCTAGCAGCGATGCACCTGTGGCTAGCAAAGCTGACGGCATATCCACAGACAGCGGCGAGGAGTCAGATGCCAAGCCCCCTGGTGTGGGAAAGCATGCAGCGACGGACAGAGAAACAAACGCGTTAAAAAGGCGAAAATATGATGAAAACTACATTGCTTTGGGGTTCACTTGGATTAATACTGGTGGATTTACTCGGCCACAGTGTGTTATATGTGCAAAAGTACTGTCTCACAACTCAATGAAACCTTCACTGTTGCGCAGACATTTAGAGACTAAACATGCCCATTTGAAGAATAAGGCACGGGAGTTTTTTGAGCGAGAATTGAGAAGACTTTCTACCAGTAAGACTTGCATACGGGAGACCGATACCGTTAATAGGAGCGGGCTACAAGCATCTTACATGGTGAGTTACCGAGTGGCTAAAACTGACAAGCCACACACTATTGTGGAGGACTTGATTGTCCCTGCTGCCACGGATATGGTTGGGACAATGCTGGGTGAAAAAGCTAAAAAAACTATACAGACCATGCCTTCATCAAACAACACAGTTTGTCGGCGCATCAGTGACATGGCAGAGGACGTTTTAAACCAGCTACTACATTGTGTACGAGCCAGTGAATTTTATGCACTACAGCTGGATGAGTCGACAGATGTGGCCGGCCTGGCACATGTCCTGGTATATGTGCGGTACATTCATGAAGGGACAATTAAGGAGGACATGCTTTTCTGTAAATCTCTGGAAACAAGGGCAACTGGAGAGGACATTTTCAAAATGCTGGACACCTTTGTGACATCAAACGGACTTATGTGCACACAATGTGTTGGTATCTGTACCGATGGGGCAAAAGCCATGACCGGGAGACACAGCGGAGTAGTAACGCGTGTGCAAGCGGTTGCTCCTGATGCCACTTGGGTTCACTGCAGCATCCACCGAGAGGCTCTTGCTGTCAAGGGAATGCCTGTCAGCCTGAAAAATGTTTTGGACACAACAGTGAAAATGGTGAACTTTGTGAAAGCCAGGCTCCTGAACTCTTGCATATTTTCTGCATTATGCAGTGAAATGGGCAGCGATCACGAGACATAACTACTTCATACAGAGGTACGCTGGTTATCAAGAGGCAAAGTATCATCACGTTTCTTTGAACTCAAAGATGAACTTAAGATTTTCTTCAGTGACCATAACTTTCATTTGTCTGAGCATCTGCACGATGAAGAGTTTCTTACACGCCTGGGTTATCTGGCCGATATCTTTCTCGCCTGAACGAACTTAATCTTGGATTACAAGGGGTTTCCGCAACCATATTCAACGTGCATGATAAAGTTGAAGCCATGATAAAAAAGTTGCACCTCTGGTTAAACTGCACGGAGAACAACAAAACAGAGGTCTTTCCCACGTTGCATGACTTTTTGTGTGCAAATGAACTCTGCCTGACAGACAGCATGAAACATGAGATAACCGCGCACCTCAGTGAGCTGGCTGCACAGCTCAGATAGTTGGATACGTCATCCGTTTACAGCTGTGCCTGCTTCCTTACCAACATCTGAACAGGAGAGTCTCATTGAGATCACAACAGATGGTTCCCTGAAAGTGGAATTTAATCAGAAGCAACTACCAGATTTCTGGATCGGACTGCGCACAGAACACCCCGAGCTGGCCAAACGTGCTGTCAAGACTTTGATGCCCTTTGCCACCACGTACTTGTGTGAGAGTGGATTCTCAGCTCTAACAAGTATGAAAACAAAATACAGAGCGAGACTTTGTGTGGAGAACGATTTAAGACTCAGACTTTCTCAAATTCAGCCAAATATTGCAGAGTTGTGCGCGTCCTCTCATGCACACCCTTCTCATTAAAGCTGCGGTGAGTTTGTACAAAATGCTGGTAGAAATTGATCTATTTGGTGAAAAATAAAATATAGAAATAATTTAAGTGATTTTTGATGTGTATATGCTGTGTGTGTGGTGATGGTGGTGGTGGTGGGGGGGGGCTTACAGAGGTTTTTTGTGTGTGCGTGACTAGGGGGTACTTGGCTGGGGGTCAGATGTCTGAAGGGGTACGTGGCTGTGAAAAGTTTGGGAACCACTGTCTTAGATGAAAAATGAGAAAATATTGGACCAGCTAAACATCTTATCAACACCAATATTGGGAGCATATTAGCATGATGACATTCATATTCAGCTGTGCCAAAGCACAACCTCACAGAGCTGCTGCCATTTCTGTTTAAATTACCCAACAATATCCCCCTACCTGGTTGGCTTGTAAATCAAAAATTATACATTACCTTTGAGTTCTACAGTCCACGCAGTGAAAAAATGGGCAGGGGATCATTTGGCTGCAGCAGGGACTCAACCTGTGACCTTTTCATGATGGTACAAGCACCCCTACTATGCCAACCTGCCACCACAACTGTGAACAGCAAATGGCTGCTTCTGTGTCTCCGCCCTACAGAGCATTCCAGGCAGCCATTTTTTATTTTTATCTTTACATTTTTTTCTGTTTGATGAGAACACAACTGGCAAATTGTGGAAACTCAAAAGCTGGTGCTTAATCAATATTTTTACTAGGGCTGTCAACATTAATGCGTTAACACACGCAATTAATTTGTTCAAAGTATTTTTATTATCTTTTTAGGTTGTACAAAATACACTTTGGCATACATTTCGATACACTCCAACACAATCCCACCCCACAAACAAACAACCCCACCCCACTGCACCACCACAAGTCCAAATTACATCATAGGTTCAATATTAAATATTATATATGATTTAAAAGGAAAAAAGAAAGAAAAAAAAAGAAAGCCAAAAAAAAACAAAAACAAAAAAAAACATATACATTTGAAATATCCGAGGCATCTATCTTTTCAATCTGATCTAGAACTGGTTGCCATATAGAGTAAAAGTTAAGGGTACAGCCTCTTGTGGTATAGCGGATTTTTTCTAAAGTCAGGTGATGCAGAAGATCTCTGATCCATTGTTTGAAAGTTGGGGGAGATCTGTCTTTCCATCTAAGCAATATGAGTCTTCTGGCCAGTAACAAAGCAAAGGCTATCATGTTTTTACTATGTTTAGTGGTGCAGAAATTCTGTGGTACCACTCCAAATATTGCTATTATGGCAAGAGGTTCTATGGGTACTTCTAGCAAGTCAGAAAAGAATTTGAATATAAGTCGCCAAAACTCTGTTAATTTTGGGCAGAACCAAAACATATGTGATAAAGTGGCTGTTGCTGTTCCACAGCGGTCACAGTTAGGATCAATATTCGGTGTTATCTTTGCCAATCTCTCTTTAGACCAATGTAATCTATGTACAATCTTGAACTGTATTACCTTATGTCTCACGCAAATTGAAGATGAGTGTATCCTATCTAATGTGGAGTCCCATATATTGTCACTAAGTTCTATGCCTAATTCTTCTTCCCATTGGCTTTTTAAACGAGTCAGAGGTTCTAAATTGTGAGAATTGAGTGACATATAGATTACTCCAATAAGGTTTTTATGATTGGAGCTCAATTTTAAAAGAGAATCCAGAAGAGAACTGGGTGGTATTGATGGAAATTGAGCTGATTGTGAGGATACAAAGCTGCGAAGTTGCAAATATTTGAAGAAGTGTGAGTTGGGGATTTCATACTTTAAGCTCAACTGCTGGAATGATGCAAAATTACCGTCCACATACAAATCTTTTAAAGTAGCTAATCCTTTACTGGTCCAGATATCAAAGGATCCGTCTATAATGGAGGGTTTAAACATATTATTCCTTGATATAGGGGCATTAATTAACATATTACCAAGTGAAAATGCTCGTCTGAACTGTGCCCACACCTTTAAGGAGTGTTTAACCACTGGGTTCACAGAATATCTGGATATAGGTTCTGGTAATGGGAGCTTGGCGCAAAGTAAAGCATGTAAAGAGGCAGGTCCGCATGACAAATTTTCTAGCTGTAACCATTTTGGGCTGTCATTTTTATGATGGATTAAGCCAATATAACATAGCGCGTATATTAGCCGACCAGTAATAATACTGAAAGTTGGGTAGGGATAGTCCTCCATGTTTACGGTGTCGCTGTAAAATAGTCTTTCGTATTCGTGGATTTTTTTTTATTCGAGACGAATGAAGATACTAATTTATCAATGAGCAAAAAGAAGGATTTTGTCAAAAAGATAGGAATACACTGGAACAAATACAAAAATCTAGGTAGCATATTCATTTTAATGGTGTTGATTCTACCTCCTAATGATAATGGTAATAAGTTCCAGCGCTCGAGATCATTCTTCAGAGATTCGATAAGAGGGAGGAAATTGGCTTTGTAGAGATGTTTAAAATTATGCGTAATCCAAATACCCAAATATTTAAATTTATTTTTACTTATTTTAAAGGGCAGTGAACTAAACACAATCTGTTTAGTAGCAGGATTTATAGGCATAAGCTCACTTTTTTGTGCATTTATTTTATAACCAGATATTTTTCCAAATGTATCTAATAAGGCTAGTGTTAGTGGCAGGCTACTTAATGGTTCAGATAAGTACAAGAGCATATCGTCCGCATAAAGGGATACCTTATGTTCAGTATTATTCCTCTGTATGCCCTTAATTGAGTTATCATCACGTAGGGCAATCGCCAGTGGCTCAATTGCCAAAGCGAACAGGAGTGGGGATAAAGGGCAGCCTTGTCTGGTCCCACGATGCAGTGGGAAGAAGGTGGATAAGTTATTATTTGTACGAATTGCTGCTAAAGGGAGAGAGTAGAGAACTTGAATCCAAGAAGTGAACTTTGCACCAAATCCGAATTTTTTTAGAGTGTAAAAGAGGTAATCCCACTCCACCCGATCAAATGCTTTCTCAGCATCGAGTGATAGAAGTACCTCGTCAGTGTCGGGTGGAGTGGGATTATAAAGGATATTCATTAATCTACGTATATTAAAAAATGATTGACGATTTTTAATAAATCCGGTCTGATCATCAGAAACCACAGAGGGTAAAACATTTTCTAAACGGAGGGCTAACATTTTGGCAAGTAATTTACTGTCAACATTCAATAAAGAGATGGGTCGATAAGAGCTGCATTCTAGAACGTTTTTACCTTTTTTATGGATTAATGATATAACAGCTTGTCTCTTTGTTTCAGGCAGTGAGCCAGAGTTAAATGATTCTTCATAGACTGAGAGAAGGATAGGAGCAAGCTCATTGGCAAATTTTTTAAAGAATTCACTCGGATATCCGTCCGGCCCAGGAGATTTCCCGTTTTGCATAGACTTGGTTGCAGTAATAAAATCTTCTTTGGAAAATGGACTTTCTAAATCGGTGGCAGTTTTCTCATCAATTATAGGGGTCTTAAGGCTATTAAAAAAAGAGTTAAACAGAGATTCATCATTACTTGATTCTGTGGAGTAAAGCTTTGAGTAATACCTATGGAAGCATTGATTAATCTCTAAAGGATCTGTAAGTTTAACGCCCATCTTGTTGTTTATCGCAGTTATAGCTCGACAAGCATTTTCTTGATGTAGCTGGTGAGCTAAAATCTTACCAGTCTTTTCACCATATTCATATGTCTTATGCTTTGATTTATTTATAAGATTTTCAGCATGCCTTGTTGACAAGAGATTAAATTCAATTTGAAGGGTTAGTCGTTGCTTAAACAAATCAGGTGATGGAGTGTGGGCCAATGTCTCATCGAGTTGAAAGATATCTTTAGTTAGTTTTTCGAGGCGTTCATTTAAAGTTTTTTTAATATGGGCACTATATGATGTGATTTGTCCCCTAAGATAAGCTTTCATTGATTCCCAAATTACAGAAGAGGACATTCCTGGGGTTTGATTGCGCACTAGATATTTAGTTATCTCATTTGAAATAAACTTGACAAATCCGGTATCAGAAAGGAGTAATGTATTGAGATGCCATGGGCGATAACTAGTTTGTGTAATTGGTATGCATAAGGTCATCAATAGTGGGGCATGATCGGATATCACTATGGCCTGATATTCACATTCCCTGACTAAGGGAAGTAATTCACTGTCTAGAAAAAAATAATCTATGCGTGAATATGTTTCGTGTACTGGTAAGTAGAAAGAATAGCCTCTACGTGTAGGGTTTCGGAAGCGCCAAGTATCAGCCATGCTATATGAATTAAGAAATAGCTTAATTGCCTGTGCTGCTTTAGACGAGGTTGTAGTTCTGGGTGAGCTGCGATCCAGAGTGGGTGATAACACACAGTTCATATCACCTCCTAATATGAGGTGATGAGTGTCTATATTAGGTAAACGTGAAAAAAAATTAGTAAAAAAAGTGCTATCGTCCGAATTTGGTGCATAAAGATTTGCCAGTGTGACAGGGGTGTCATTAATTTTGCCTACCACTATTATATAGCGACCAGCAGAATCTGCCTCAACATTGGACATGACAAATGGGACATTCTTATTGATAAGAATGGCAGTTCCACTAGATTTAGAGTGAAAGTTGGAATGGTAAAACTGACCCACCCATCCTCCTCTCAGTCTAAAATGATCAGAGGTGCTTAAATGGGTTTCTTGAAGGAACGCAATCCCTACATTGAGTTGATTAAGATGTGAAATTACTTTCTTACGTTTTACTGGATGGTTTAAAGATTTCACATTCCAACTAACAAGAGTGACCTGACAACCTCCTGATTTCTTCACATTCACATGCGGCCTAGCCATGACCAGTTGTAGAGAGCATATGTTCTGAGATACAGCTGTGTGTGATGATCTTGATTAGTTGAGCATGTATAAAGAGAGACCCCTCCATTAACAAATTAAACAAAATAGAAAAAGCGAGAAAAGAAAAAAGCATAAAGTAACAGTTGGGTGAATGGTTTCCCCTCCCTTGTCATCTAAAGGAACGCGGTGACTACTAAACCCCTCGCAAAAAAGTCCACACATCAAGTGCTTGTGTGAGGAAACACTAGTCTAACAGATTGCTCTGCTCATGTATAAATTCAACAAGTAATTTTAAAGTATGAAAAATACAGATGAAAAGGTGACGCCATTTAAACAGCTACCAAGTACCCCCTGGCATTTCTTGATCATTCTATGTCCCTGAGTACAATTATAAAACAGAAAAGACCAACGATTCAAATAGTTATATGACAAAGCATTGGCTGTGGCTATCAGCTACAAGTGGTGATTACATTTATCTCCCCTATGGTCAATTTCCTATATTGTTCCAATTTCCACATGCAATAGTCAAAATGATCTTTTATAGAACAAATGGGGATCATGAAAAGAAAATTTAAAAAATAAAAAAAAAGAGGGGAAGAACAGTTCACAAAATATATAAGGCGAGTTTCAGGTTCTTCCATGGCACACTGAAAGCAGACCCTCATGCAGAATATTAGAAAACATAAAAACAGAAATTCACCTCCCCTGGGTATTTCTTGGTCATTCTACATTCTTGAAAAAAATAGAACAGAGGTGACCTAATATTAAAATGGTCAGTGTGACAGGTTACATTTTTAACTATGGTTATCAGTAATAACAAGCGGTTCTGGTTATTCCCTCTGAATGGTCAATATCCTCTGTTGTTCCAACTCCAACATAAACAGCGTTCATATAATGTTCGTGTACTCACCAGAGGAAGGTCATGGAGAGGGACAAGATAAATCAGAAGAGGGAAAATTCACAAATTAAGAATTTTTTCTTTAGGTCTCACTGAGAATAGAGCTGTCCTCAGAGGATATTTGCTTTCACATACGCCATCGCTTCAGCCGCGTCCTGAAACAGTTTCTCAGTCCCGTTGTGTGTAATACGGAGCCGGGCTGGATGAAGGATGCCGTAGCGGACGTTGTCCTGTCCTCGAAGCAGTTTTCTGACTTCGTTAAACGCTGATCTCGCTCTGGCAATGCTTGGCGGGTAGTCGGGGAACATGAAAATAGTTGCTCCGTTATACTGCAGGGGACCGGCTTCTCTGGCCCGGCGGAGGATCTCAACGCAGTCCTGATAGCAGTGCAGCTTCGCGATTATGGCTCTGTGTTTTCCGTCTGATCTCTTTGGCTGGGGAGTGCGATGGGATCTGTCAATCAGCACTTCTTTATCCATTTTCAAGGTCTCTTTGATCAACTTCGAGACGGAGGCTGGGGAGCATGAGCCCGCTTCTTCAGCCACGTTCAGGATACGGATGTTTGACCTCCTCATTCTGCCCTCCATGTCCAAGCACTTTTCCTGCAGGCTCTCTACATTTCTCTCGAGCTTTTGCACGGTGTCCTGCAGTGATGTCACGTCGTCTGAGCAGGCGGATAAGCCTCGTTCCATGTCTGACACTGTCGTCTTAACTTTTTCAATGTCGGCGCGCAACGCTGCGGTGTTGTTTGCGATTGCCGTCCTGACCGCTTGTAGCTCCGACTTAATCACATCAAACTCAGCAGTCAGTGTACTCTTCAACTCCGTTTGGAAAAGACCAGCTATTTCCATTTTGAGTGAAGAAAGTATCTCAGTTTTCAAGTCCATCTCAGTTTTCTCAGCCAAGTCGGACATGTTGCTAAGTGCATCAGAGTTTGTCTTGCTAGCAGCGGCCTGCCCCGTGTACTTGTATTTGCGCAGGTTACTCGCCATTTACAAGAAAACAGTGGGAGTAAAAAAAACGGGAGTCTGATAAAAACTTAAAGTGGTGCTTTAGATGATTTTTTTTATATCTTACTGCCGGTGTAGGGCGCCAAAAAGAATAAGTTTAATCACATTTTCAGCAGAGCTCACCCGACTCACGACCTACTCCATTAGCTGCTCGACAGCGCGAACTCCCCTATTTTCTTACTAACATTCCTATAAGTTTCACTTATCTTCAGCAGGTTCAGCTGTTTCAGCTATAGACAGTGATACACATAACACCTTAATATTGTCGGTGATAATGTGACAATTTGTCACAATGTAACAGGGCAACCACATCAAAATATATTACCTGAGCACAGCACTCATCATTTTAATCCCGCAAAACGGTCCGCAGGTCTGCGACAGACAGTGATGTGTCCTTTCTTTCTCTCCTCCCGCCGTCCTGTCTTTGCCATGCCTCCCTTGAGAGCTCCCATTCCAGCCTCTCTCTCTCGCTCACCTGCATCGCGATGCCCAGCTCCATCAATGTTGGTGCGGCCTCCACCAGCGTAGGAAAAGTTTTCACTCCCGACTCCAAGTTGACTCTCAGCTGCGCCGGGAAGCGGCACTTGGCCTGGATCCCCTTCTCCTTCAGTTGCTTAATCACTCCACGTGTAATGTTTTGTGTTCTTCAATAACTGGACAGGATGACGTTGTTTAAGAGCAACTGCTAGTTCACCTTTACTTTTCTCACATCCTGACCACATGACCCCCAAACCGGAAGCACTAACCCCCATCCGGTTACCTTTCAACTTCACACTGACACAACAATATACTACATCCCCCTTCTGAAGATCTTTTCTTTTTTTTAGACCCAAATCGACAAAATGAATAACTCATCCCTGATATTAACATAATGAATAAGAAAACAAATGCAGCCCACTGGATCCTCAATAAACAACAAAACAAATTGTTCTCCTAGTGAGCTCTATGGCATAATTAACATCACAAACAGTAAACTTCAAAAGTGTCAATGTCCACATTTCTGTTCCTTGAACCTCTGTGGAGTTTTGACCAATCTCCCTGACCTGGTCCTGTAAGGCTGTGTGAGGTCAGACGAGTCACCAGTGTCCGTGCTTTGAGCCGGTGCTGAAGAGTGAGTGTGTGTAGTGACCCTGTCAGCAGACAGAGTGTTGTCACAGCCCATGACATCCGTCACATCGCTCTCACCAGCAGGTGGAAACACACTCTCAGCCGTAGGCCTTAGATGTTTCCTCTTACCCCTGAACCTTCTGCCTTCGGGCGTGCAGACCACATATGAAGGCGGCTGATCGTGCTGTTTCAACACCACTGCTGGCTTCCACTTGTCACCTGACTGCATCCTCACATTGTCTCCAGTGTGCAATTCAGGCAGCCGTTTAGCATGAATATCGTAGTATCCCTTCTGCTTCGTTTGCCTCTCTTTCAGCCGTTCCTGCACACTGAGCACCCTATCAGGAGTGAGTAGAGAAGTGGAGGCCGGCAGCTTTGTTTTTAATCGACGCCCCATCAGCATCTGAGCAGGCGACAGTTCCACACCCTCCAGCGGTGTATTTCTGTATTCCAGAAGCGCTATGTACGGGTCACCAGCATCCTTCCGAGACTTTTTTAGCAGCCTTTTGACTGTCTGCACTGCTCTTTCCGCCTGTCCATTGGACTGTGCATGACCAGGGCTAGATGTGAGATGACTGAACTCCCAGCTCTCTGCGAACCTCCTGAATTCCTCGCTCGCATATTGAGGACCATTGTCTGAGATAACAATGTCAGGGATCCCATGTCTGGAGAAAATGGACTTCATGGCAGTTATTACACACTTACTGGTCATGTCGGTCAGCCTCACAATCTCGGGGTACTTGGAGAAGTAGTCGACACACAGGAGAAACTCTGAGCCATTGCTGTGAAGCAGATCAGTGCCGACCCAGGGTCTTGTTGGTAAGGGATGCGGAATCAAAGGCTCCTTTTGACTGCTGTTCCTGTTCTCATTGCAGACATCACACTGCGCTACCACTTGTTCAATCTGTGTGGACATGCCCGGCCAATATAGGACATCTCTGGCCCTTTCTTTACATTTGACCACACCTAAGTGTGACTCATGTATTTTGTCCAGCATCTGTGGTCTCAGTTGCAGGGGTACAATGAGCTTCTCCGCCTTGAACAGCAGACCAGAGGCAAAACTGATCTCCTCTCGGAACGTCCAAAAGGGTTGTATGCTGCCTGGCACAGCAGACCTGTCTCTTGGCCAACTGTTCACAGTCATGTTTTTCAGCTCCTGCAGAACTGGATCCAGCGAAGTTGCATCTCTGAACATTTTAAGCTTCTCTTCTGAAATAGGCAACTGCGGTGTGATCCAATTTACCTGGAGTTCTTCTTCCAGGAGATCCTCTTTGTGCTCATGAAGGTAAGTACGGCTCAATGCGTCTGCTATGTGAAGCTCTTTTCCTGGCTTATAAGTGACTGACACATTGTATTTCTGAAGACGCAGCAGCATTCTTTGCAGCCTCGTGGGAGCCTGATGCAGCGGCTTCTTGAAGATGCTCTCCAATGGTTTGTGATCACTTTCAACCTGGATCTCTTTGCCGTACACGTATTGGTGGAATTTTTCACATCCGTACACAATGGCTAGCAACTCTTTTTCTATCTGTGCATACCTTCGTTGACAGTCTGTGAGTGCTCTGGATCCGTATGCCACAGGTAGTCCATCTTGCAGTATCACAGCTCTTATGCCCTCCGAGCTGGCATCTACAGTCAGCGTCACAGCCTTGTTGACATCATAATACTTCAGAGTGGGAGCCTCCGTGATTAGCTTTTTTAACAACTCAAAGCTTTGCTGCTGCGACTCCTCCCAGTGCCATTCTGTGTCTCCCTGCAGCAGTTTCTGTAGCGGTGCAGAGATCTCACACAGATTTGCAATAAACTTAGATAGATATTGAACCATACCCATAAAGCGCATTTATGCTTGTTTGTCGTCTGGTGGTGGTATCTGCATAATGGCTCGAATCTTCTCATCATCAGGACACTTGTGTATGGCCAATGTATTTGACCTCTGTCATTCTGAACTTGCACTTGCCTTTGTTGAACCTTAGGCCATTTTCATCTGCTCTTTGTAGTAGACTTAGAAGCCTCTGATCATGTTGCTCAATGGAGTCACCCCAAACCAGCATATCATCGATGATATTGACCACACCATCCAGTCCCTCAATCATCCGGGCCACTGCTCTCTGACAGTCAGCTCCGGTGTCAATCCGAAACTTAACTTTCTTTTCATTTATAATCAGCTCTTCAGTCCATCTGTCATTGTCACTCTTTGCCTTTTCAACAGCTCCAATACTTTTTATCTTTATTGTCCCAATGAACATTTCCTCATCATTGTCAGCATATTCCTGACTACATTCAACAGCATGCATCTTTTGTGATTTCTTCTGGCTGCTTGCCCGGCACATTTTTGCAAAATGATTTTTCTTTTCACATTTCTTGCATGTTTGTCCATATGCTGGGCATTTTCTTAGGTCATGCCTATAGCCACACCTTTCACAAGTGATTTTCTTTAGACTGGACATAGGACTTTCCTTCATGCTGCCAAGTTTTTTGTTTGCTCTCGCTAATACTAATACTAATACTAACTAACTAATACTAATTTTCTGCACATCAACTTCTTCATGCAAAACTTTCATTTGGGTGGACGTCAGTTCACTGGCACGGCACACATCGAGTGCTTTGACAAGCGTGAGGTCGGCTTCTCTGAGCAATCTCGCTCTTACTTGATCATCACGTATTCCACAGACAATTCTGTCACGCATTAGTGAGTCACACAGGTCGCCAAAATCACAGTCTTTCGCTTTATTTTTTAGGTCTGTCACGTAGGTGTCTATCATTTCCGACGGGCCTGGTACACGGGTGAAAAACATGTGTCTGATATAGGGCAGATTTTTTCTGGGCTCACAGTAATCTCGGAACTTTTGCTTCAACTGAGCTATTTTGCTCCTCTCATCATTGGCGAAGACAAACGTGTTACTCACTTTAATGGCTTCTTCCCCCGCAACATGCAGGAAAGTCGCGCATCGCACTTCTTCAGACTTCTCAGCCACACCGCTGGCAATGGCAAACAGCTCGTAGCGTTGTATCCACGTTTTCCAATTTTCCACAATATTCCCTTGTAGGCTCAAGCTCGGCGGTGGTTTGAAGTGTGCCATTCTTGTTGTGTCTTTTCATGTATTACTTCTGACACCATGTAATGTTTTGTGTTCTTCAATAACTGGACAGGACGACGTTGTTTAAGAGTAACTGCTAGTTCACCTTTACTTTTCTCACATCCTGACCACATGACTCCCAAACTGGAAGCACTAACCCCACATCCGGTTACCTTTCAACTTAAAGTCACACTGACACATAACAATATACTACACCACGGACCCGCGCTCTCTTCCTTTGTACTTCTGGGGAGTAATCCTGGTCGAAGTAAATCACTTCTCCTTGAAACTTAACTTGTCTTCGGGCCCATGCTTGCCGCAGCACTGCTTCCTTTACTGTGTAGTCCAGAAACCTCACGATAATGGAGCGTGGAGGCGCTGATCTGGCGGACTTTAGTCCCAGCAATCTGTGTGCCCTCTCAATCTTTATATTTACCTTGGGCAGGAGTTGTAGCACAGTCTCAATTAAATTCTTCACAAAACCAGCCGTGTCATTTTTCTCACTTTCTTCGGGGACTTGATAAATTCTCAAATTGTTGCGGCGCATCCGGTTCTGCAAATCATCACATATATTAGTCAGAGCCGCCTCATGTTTCAACAGGTGCCACAGCATCCTCTCATGGCGCTGGCTGGTGTCCTCTGCCATGCTGACTCTCATCTCCGCCTCCTCGGTTCTCTGCTCTAATTTCTCCATCCTCTGATTCAAATCTGTGACCGACACTTCCAGTCTTGATAACGAGGCCTTAGTGTCTGCAAACGACTCCTTATTTTCTTTCCTCAACTCTCTTAACTCCCGGAGAATGTTCTCCATGTTCCTTTCGCCCTTCTTTCCACTCGCCTCGCTCGGGGAAGATGGCGTCTCTTTTTTTCCTTTCGCTTCTTCTGGGGTTTTTGCTGTTTTCCTGCATTCCGTGTTTCTCTGGCCTTGCTCATGTTAGTCTGTAGTACTTTCGGTTCACCCACTTTCAATTAAAATGTCATATAATTTTACAAACAGCAAAACATCACCGATTTCCAGGGGAGCCCACACTCCGTGCGTGTGTCTCAGAACATGGCGTCACCGGAAGTTCTCTCTGACAGTTTCTCTCCCAGATAGGTTACTTCTCTTACCCCGAATTGGTATTTGTTTTTGTTTAGTTTTAGACCTGACTTTTGCGCCTGAGTGAGAACTCTGCGCAGCCTCTCATCATGCTCCTCTTTTGTTTTGCCCCAGACGACAACATCATCTATAAAAACACCCACCCCCTCTATTCCATCAAAGAGTTGCTGCACTGTCCTATGAAATACTTCAGGGGCGGAGCTGATTCCAAATGGAAGTCTCAAGAAGCAATGTTGTCCAAAAGGGGTATTA
>JAQFJA010064863.1:0-15014 GCA_029874485.1 Naso brachycentron | reverse complement strand
GACGTATTTCCTGGGCGCATTACCGCCGTTCCCCTCACGTCACCATTACTGCTGGCCAAGCCCACAAAATACAACAGACAGACAGTAAGAAAGAAAGAAAGAAAGAAAGAAAGAAAGAAAGAATCAACAGAGGAGAGAGAAAGAAAGAAAGAATGGATCCGGAGGTAATTTTTAAAATTTTTTTGCTGTTCCTCGCCCTGGAGGAAGAGGAGAGGAGTGTCCGCTCACTCCGTCAGCGCCGGTGGCTGGTATTTCTCTGGCTGAGAGAGGACCGTGCAGAGGTAAACTTGTTATTTGAGCCCACAGTAATGTTATTATTATTAGCTAATTAACAGTTAGGGGTAGTTGGTATACAAATAGCCTACATTACGTTAATGCTAGACAGGTTAACTGTAGATCGGGTTAATTATCGGGTACTTAATTGTACTTAAGTTGTAAGTACTAAATGCAAGGTGACATGTGACAATATAACAATAATTTAATGTTTAAAACATAAAAACTTATTCACAGCAGGAATTCAGAACAACAACATAACTATAAAATGACTGAACTAAAATGAATAACTACAACTAATTAATACAATATAAACAAAACTAACGCCGCTCCATCAGTCTCTCGAGGAGAGAGAAGAGCCATCCTCTCCCAGCTCTCTCTCTCCTCTCCTCCGCCTCCCTCTGCTGCCTCATGTCCTCCCTCAAGAGGTCCAGCATTTCATCTTCCCTCTCCCTCCTCCTCTTCCTCCGGGGCCCCGGGACTGGCTCCTCCTCCTCCTCTTGTCCCTCTTCACCTTCCCCCTCCTCCTGCTCACCCACCGCTGCAGCTGGCCCTGGTGTGTCCTCAGGGAGAGAGGCTATCAGGACGGGAGGGGCGATAGACGGCCTCTGTCCCAACACCTCATCCATAAGCTCAAACCAGGGCCAGGTTGCAGCGGTGGGCTTCCCGCTGACCCCCTCTCCTGTCCCTGGGTATTTGCAATCCTAAGGCAGTGGAAATCATTCACGTCAGCAACTTTCAGCAAAGTATGTATTTATTTGCATGGTTAAAACAAATATAAGTTCATTTCCACATCATCATTCAAATCTGCACCTATCTTATATATTCAAATTTGGATGAATTGGGACAGGCCTTCGCGCAGTGTTGTGACGTAACTGGCCTTCAAATGTGTCCTTCGAAGGATGCAGACCCTGAATTGGGACACAGCTAAAGTTTTACTGACATTCAGCAGAATGCATCCAGAGTTTTTCTTTCATCTAACCTTTGCTCCAGTTCATATTGTCGTTGTGTTTCCTTCACTGTTGTGAAGATGGCACACCATTTCCTGTAAAATACAAAATAAAAGTCACTTTGGGGAACGGATACATCCAAGCTTAAGCAGCAGGGCTGATCAATGTGGCAGATTCATTCATTTGAATCTTTCCCTTACAAGTAAAAGCCAAAAGGCCATAAGTAATTTAATTCACTCAGAGAATCAAATGTAACTGGTGTGTGACAGAGCATGAATGAATGGTCACGTTACACACAGGGCGAACTGCCCTGATTCAGATCGTGCCAAAATTGTGAAACGAAAAACAGTCTTCAGAAATACTGATTTTATAACACTGTTCATTGACCCACCAGGCCAGTTGCAGTAAACCTACCTTAAACATGTAAAAGTCACAACAACACTATAAATTCTCCACAGTTTGTATTTGAAGTAAGTTTGTACAGTATCACACAATCACTTTTTATTAACTGAAAGACCCAAGATGACGCGAAACGTGACTAGAAACTTAATTTCTTCATACATGCAAAAGTCACAACAAAACTCTTAACAGACTGTTACATTAATAAGCCTGACCATGTAAAGTAGAGAGTCACCATTTATTCAGAGATTACTCACCTGTTTACTCAGTAGTTTAATCGGACGCAGTGAGGAAAATGTGTATGTCCATTCCGTCCAAATTTCTGCAGAAACAGCGAGATGTGTGCCAGCTTCACCGTTCCCCGTAGAAACTGGAGGGAACATAGAGGTTTGGCCTCACTGCTTTCCGAGCAGAATTTATTTATTTATATTGCTCCAGTTGTGCAATTTAAAATACGCACTACTTTAAAAACTGCGGCAGTAGCCAGCCAGTCAGTGTGGCTGCAGTGCCACCTACTGGAGAGAGAGGAAAAATAGAAAAAACAAAAAACAAACAAGCCAAAAAAAAAGAGACTGTGACAAGAGAGATGAAACAAGTGAGGGAAAGTGCAAAATAAGAGTCAAGAAATGGTTTGTGGAGTAATTCTTTTTTTTTTTTCATGTACTGTAGGATTTTGTGTTGCTCTACCACCTGTTTTTTTCGTTGGATGTTGTGTTTTTGTTGGAGAATATTGAGGATTTGGCCAGGTATTTCCATTGGGAACTGCTTTTTGTTTACACACTCGGCACTGGAAAATGAAGATGGTGAGCCAATCATAAGAGGGATGGTGCGGGAATGATCTATGTTTCTGTAAGACCAACCTACACTTCTAGGATATGGACTCTAATTTATACCCCTGCATCGCAGCAGGAAAAACTCTAATCATTCACAGGGATGGAAAGAGTACAGAAAAAAATCTACTTAAGTAGAAGTACTGTTACCTGGATAAAATTTTACTTAAGTAGAAGTAAAATTACTGGTGTAAAAATTTACTCAATGTGTGTTTGTCTACAACAAAAATTATATAAATAGACGGGCAGTTCAAACTTACCTCCTGGTCTGTGGTCTGTTATTCTAAGGTTTAGTCATATACTGCTACTTTGAACCTAGACACTAGTCTTAGATATCTGTAAATTGCTACAGTGCTACACTACATAAACAAAATTGACTTGACCTGACTGTCAGCGCTTCATTAATGTCAGCTTTTTATAGCCATGGTGGATGTGCTTAACTTAGAGTTGACTGGACTAACCTAAATTAGCTGTTCTACAACCAGAAACCCAGAGTTTCAAAACTGAGGGTAAATCAACTCAGATTTCAGGTTTGACTCAGAGTTTGTTGAACTTCCTTTGTAAAGCTCAACAGACAGCATAGCCATTGTGTTCAGCCTGTCCTATCACATGGCACTTCAAAGAAATAATTTGATCCTCTTCAGTGTACTGACACACCTCTCTGATCCTGCCATTGTCATAAGGGTTATGATGGCCATTTCCATTAATTTCAAAGATTCAGAAAAAGTGCTTTAAGATTTTTCTTAATTAGTTTCCTCAACAGTGGCATACGCAGACAATAACCCCACAAGGATGCTGCTGGGAAACAGAAAATTGCATTCTAAGCTAACTTACACTTGCTGTTAGCCAGTCTTTTTGTTAGTTAAACAAAACTAACATTTTTGTTGTTTGTCCTTTTGTGTAATTTCACCATCTTTTGGACAATGTATCCCCAGTCTCTTCACCTCCCATTTTATCTCTAAAAGTCTGTTACCTTCAGCTCCTACTGGATTGGATCAAAGCTGAGTGAGAAACAGCTGGGATGAGGACAGGTACCTCTAAATGCGAGGCCATGGTTCTCAGCAGGAAACTAATGAACTGACCACTCTAAGTAGGGAATGAGTCCTTACCCCAAATGAAGAGTCTTGTTCATTCAAGAGGGCACTATGGTGCGGGAGACTGGCCGAAGAATCGGAGCAGTGGGAGCAGTTTGGTGCTTGCGAAGAGAAAGCTTAACTAGAAGGCAAAGCTCTCAATCTAAAAAGTCAATCTTCTTACCTGCCCTCATCTAATGAACCTGTTGACAATGGATAGATGGATGGACACTTTTGCAGGGCACTGTATACAAGTGACATTCTTATTTTGAGCCCCACTAAAGGTCTGATCCTAGAACTGCTCCAATATTAGACTAAAACAGAGCCTAATTATAGCCTAATAAACATACCACATATTTATGAATTTTTTAAAAAATGAAAGAAAAAAAGAAATAAATCTAAGACACTCTTCTTCTTGGCAGAAGAGTGTCTTGGACTTTTTCTCTTTTTGAACTTTAGTATGCCCCACCAAAGAGCACCTTTAAAGCATTTTGTTTAAACTTTCTGACCACTTTACACCTTGTCTTTCCAATATAATACTGAATGTTTAAATATATGTTTCCCATACATAAATGACTCCAAATGGCTCATTGTTAGAGGCAACTGGTGGGACAGACTGGACCAACTGTACCAGCAAAACATAAAACCTAGAAATTTTACAAAATGAAGATCAATGTGCTTAGCTATCCTATTATTTGTTTCAAATAATTCTAGTCTTCAACCGGTGCTGCTCTGGTAGCTATAGCATCAGAAGAGGGTCAGAGGAGATGGCTGTCACAATAAAGAGATGTAGCAACAGGTATTTTACAAAGTACTTGGCAACTGAATCGCATATTTGCCCTGAAGCACCTTTGTCGATGGTATTAATTGACACTTAATAAAATAAAAGCACGAGTGTGCCTTCGTTATAGTACAAAAGATGCACCCCCTCTGCGACAACATCATACTAAGACCTTACAGCCTTACAGCCAGTACGAACCCCGAGATTCCACTACATGCATATGCATTCCAGAACGGCTCCCCTGTGTGCTTGTTCTGTGCTCTGCGACCACTGAAAACCTCTGATCTGTTGACTTCAGGCCTGGTTGTGCATTTAATGATGGTATATTTGAGAAATTAAGTGAAATATGATCCAGTGTTACCACAGTGTTTTATTCTGAAATTCACCAGAAGTTTCAATGTTTTATCCAAGGGTGTAGGAGTGAGATTAACATTGAAGAGGACACATTTCCTACCATGGATCAAAGCCCGCCCCGCCCCATAAAACATATGAGCTCGCTATAGGCTGATTCCACCGTAGCTATATTTGTGAAATATCTGTTCTGATATCAAGCTAAAAAAAAAGTTCAATACAGGCTAATACAGTAATTAACAAGTTCTCTAACCTGTTGGTCTACTCCTCTCTCTCAGTCTCTTTGTCTGCCTCTCTCATCCATTTAATGTACTTGCATGATGTTAATGCATGGCGTTAAACAGTTTCTATACAATAATGTACAGTATCAGTACTTGAATAAACCATTACAAAGGCTACATGTTGTACTCAGCAAGACTAAACATTTTATTTTTAAGATTTATGCTTATACACTGACACCTCTATGTTTACAGCAGTAGCAAACATGTTATCAATAAAACATCTAAAGATCTCACCTCAGACCCTGTATCTTCCATTGCTGTGCTGCTACTGCTGCCTTTCTGTCCTTAAAAATGTGATATGGCTGCAGTGATGCATGTAAACGATAAAGCTCTTGAAATCAGGATGGCTTGTGAGGAACTAAGCAAAGTGTATTATTTCAATTTATTGATCTGAGAATTTGGCATTAAAGAGGCAACAACTCAACCTCCATCATTGTCTGTCTCCTTTGTGAGCTTAATTCATTATAAATCATTAACACATTTTAAAACTTCACCTTATACGCTGTAGCTCCACCTCTCTCTCCTCCTGTCTCTTGTGTGACTGCATAGGGTTCTCCTGAACAAACTGTATGACATTCCAATAAAAGTAATACTGGACTTGGTAGGTGATCAGTTTTGTTAATTTTTGCTATGCAAAATGCTCAATACAAGGCACAACAAACACACATTGGTCACTGATTCATTTAAGACCTCACCTTACTCTGTCCTTCACTTCTTCCTCACCTGCCTCTTCCCTGCTTGTAATTGCAGCAGTTTTCTCCTGATAATATTGGTGGGACATCCCCCCCGGTTCCTACACCAAAGGTTGTATCTGTGTCTGACTGCCTGTCCCACTCAATTTGCTTTGTGCTGAGTTGCTGTGCTGTGCTCCATCATTCAGCAAAAATAGAAGCCTTGTGTATCTGCTGCAGAGGTCTCCAGATCACTGGAGTAGAAACGCAACACAGCCACAGTTGATGGAAGCACACACATTGACTAGAACTGAAACGTAGCAGCTCTGCTGCTGTTCTGGAGTGAAGACGCACCACACACTCATCTGGTGGAATTTGACCCTGAGATTTTCCAGTGTTAGCAGGAAAACTGTTTCATAATATTTTTTAACCTCAAACAGGATAATTCTGATGTCAGTTAGTGTCTAAATTGTAACCTTTAAGTTCCCATGATGTCAAAATCAATGTTCAGGTGTTTTTGTCTGATATGTCCTCAAGTCATATTATGTGTATGCCAGTATCAGAACCAACAATGACAAAAAAGTCATTATGTAGGTATTTTTAAAGGTATGTAGGAGCTCTTAATTTTCTATAAAACATTAAAAAGGCATATAATAAGCAAAATTCAATGAAACTCTTTCTTAAATTATAAGAGCACCATGGATCTAAAAGGAGAAATACAGCACTCCATATGCAGTTTTCTTGGTCACTTAGGAACTGCACCAGTAAAATCATCATCAATCTACAATAAAAACAGTCATTGTCAAAGACAGAAACATTATTAACGATCATGGTGTGTGTTGGAGGTTCATAACCTGTGATAATTTGTTGTCCCTGCCAGGCATACTTGGTTATATGGTTGACAAGAATGCTTGCTTCATATCTTAATAGACATCACTGCACTTTGTTATTTTCTTTTTGATCCTTTGCTGCAGTTTTCTTTCCCTCTTTCCTGTTCTCTGATTTAAGCAGCTCTTTCAGTTCTGAGGTGACACAAGGTTGGTATTTTGGTATATTTTACTCTTGCTTTTGAATAATTAGGTACTAATGGAAACAAATGTGAAAATACTGTATCATTAATAACCTTAAACAAGTCCACTAAAAGACATCTCAATTCATGTGACCAAAACATTTTCTACAGGCAGCAGTTGCCTCACTGGTCCAACATTTCACCTCTCTAGTATTTTCTTTGCTTTTCCCCAATGCGGGCAGGGTTAATAAACAGGCATGAGTTCAATCATATTATGGTCGCAGCCACTGAAGTGCATTGACAAAATAGGCCCTTCTGTTTTCCCACAGCAGTGGTTGTGGCAGGCCTCTCCACAAAAAGGACATCACATATTGAGAGTCAAAGTTCTGTTAGACTGCAGAGATTAAAATCAGTCAATATCGACCTCACCACACTGAGTGCCCAACGTTCAGCTTTGTTACTGTCTATTTTATAATAATACTTGTGTAAAAATATATTTTAAAAATATATATATCATAAATGTCCTGAGGTATTAAATGTTAAAATGAAAAAGCAACAATTTTGAGAATCTTCAAAATAGTTTTTTTCTGAAGACTCATGTTTGGTGTGCCACCAAAACCAAAGGGATATATGTTGTTTTTATTCCTAATAATGGCAATGAGAATTGTTGATGAAATTATGAAGAACAGTATCCATAACTGATGGTTAGCAAGAAGTGCCTTGGTTGCCATGTCACAAAACTTGAAAATATGTGTGCTAGATATTTCATGTGGGACGCTTTGTGTCATGTCCCCTAGAAGAGGCCAACAGTGCTACCTGTTGAAATGAAGGCCAGAATTTGCAACAGAAATATAAATGCGAAGAAGACTGAAAGGAAAGAGAGAGGGGGAGAAGTCAGTAAGAGTAAAATATGGAGACTAACATGCACTATATGCATGATAAATACCATGTGCTTCCTCTTTGTGGCATTTGCAGGGACCTTGAGCAAGTCCCAAAGATATTCAACCTCATCCAATGAACCGAAAGGAAAAGAGATGTCATCAGGCATCTCTGATGTTGGTTCAGATGCAGCATTGTTTGATCTTGGCATCAGATTCACCATAGCACTTAGCTGGGTCATTTAATGCTTCATATATTCCAGAAGTGTTAGCATGTGAAGGCTGGTAGCTACAAAAACAACAGGTCATGATAAGGATACTGACAACAACACTGCATGAAGTTAAAGGATAGATACAACACAACTCAACAATGTTAGTCATTTTGAATCATAGACAAAAAATTTTACTGACTAAACTCTTAAAGTTAGGGTAGGTAATTTATTTAATTTAATTTATTTATTTTTTAACATTTGTTGAAGTTCCCTGAATGAGTTGCTTAATCTTTAAATTATCATTACAACTTCTGTTGATATGTTTTTTGTGATTCAGTATCGCGCTTACAGTATGTGTGAAGGGAATTATTCCCTTTCCAGACCGCCCTTCTGTAAGAGTTGGCACAAAGACTTCTGAGGCTGTTACCATATCATTAGTGGATGGATATGAAACAAGAAATTCAAAAGATGGCAGTGGATGTTTTGGTGCTGACTAAGGAGGTGAAGCAAAAGAGGAAGCAAATGAGGACAGCCCAGGAGGTGGTGGATGAAGGGATGATGGACAAGGAGTTGGTGAGAACAACAGTGCCGCACCGCTGTTCCGACGGCCTGTTGTTCCGCCCGCATGTTGTGAGATGCACCAATATTACTGGCATCCAATTGCTCACTGCCTCCTGCATTCCTTTCAAGATGAACATAAAGGGAGAGATGTTCTGTCGATTTCTGCTGTTTTGTCGAAAAAATGCTAGCGCAAACCCAGAAACTTCAAATGTCTTTGGCATGATTATATTCGGGTCACAAGCCTAATCATAACTGTCAGTGATTGCTTGCCTAAACTTAACCTCTGTGTTGGATTTATATGCCCCACCCAGTAATTTTAACCTTACCCTTTAATCTTAACAATTTTGGACACCTTGCCTAAACTTAAGTTTCCGCTGTGCATGCGCAGAACCACAAAGTAGCACATTTTGATAGGTAGCAGAAATAGTCAGAACATTGGCCCGTTGGTGCATCTCTCACATGTGGGCGGAACAGTGAGCTGTCACAACAATGGGCCATTGGAACAATGAGCGGGCCCCGAGGACAGCTTAGTGAGATTGTCTAGGTGTCTCCCCACCACTGTGTTAAGGGGATGCCCCATAAAGAAATAAAAAGCTTATATTTAAATATAGGCTACATTTATGGTATTTGCTTTGCCCTGGTTTTATTGCAGCTCAGCATGAGAGATAATGTGTATGCAGCAGTCACGCTCCTTCTCTCTTCTGCTCTGTCTCTCCCCTCCACAGTGCAGACACACAGAATGGAGCAGGGGAGGAGAGACGGCGAATGAAGATAACATTTGTTGAGTTGACTACAACCGGTTATGCTACTGTAAGTGCACTAAAAGCTTCCCAACAAGAGCAATTATTCAACCTAAAACCAAAGATGGGATGAAATCCTGGTCAAAATAGATGCTTTTCTTAAAAGCCCCCAATGTAATTCTGTCTACCTTTCTTATTTTTTTAGGGGTGCTGAGATGAAATTTAGGTGGGCACCTCTAAAAAGGGTTTAAAATTGCCTATGTACTATGCAGTTAATTTTTAGTCACTACCTTATACTTAAGTGGTCAAAGATGTCAGAGTTAGCATGCAATTTGTTTTTACTGCTCCACATTCTCGTGAAAATACCTTGAAATGAAGAGCTCTCTGTCTTGGGGACACTGAAAGGCAATACATCAAAGGAGCGTGGTGCACTGAAGGTGAACATACTGCTCGCATTAAATAATACAGAAATGAAGATCAAATTTTAATGCATCTCCAACTCATCAAAACTCATTTGTGATTTAAAGCACTTCTACAGGAATAAAAAAAGCCCAGTTTTTTGACAAGGATTCAAAAATTGGTTGCATGAAAAAAGAGTGAGCGGGTTAGGGAACTTATTTGTGTGTGTGTGTGTGTGTGTGTGTGTGTGTGTGTGCGCGCAGGTGAGGAGAAGAGGGGGAGCAAGATGATCTAAGATGGCTTTCGTGATCATGCAGAAGTCCAGTTGGACAGAGAGGATCTAAGATGGCACATGTGACCACGTGGGGACCATGTTGAAAGGAGATCTAAAATGGTATTAGGATGGTAGTTGAGATGAAAACACCACCTGTGCTGACTTAAACAAAATCATGGTGACTATGAGCTCTCCTAACAAGTGATCACAGGACGATGTTTAGTGCATGCAGGTGTGTGTGTGTTAGTAACAGAGTGAGAGGAAATGCACTAGAGTGAAGCAGAGAGACAACAATGCCATTAAAGATCACAATAGTCGCCTTCCTATAACTGAGAAGCCAGCAGGTGAGCTGGTCTCAACTACCATCGACTGGTCTGTGCTTCAGATGGGAATGCAGCGTGTTGTAAGCACATACATGGCAACACAACTAACCAAGCCCAACGGAGTGGGACACACAGTCGGTATAGCACACAAAAGGACATTAACAAGTAGCAAACACAATATTACACAGCAGTAAATAAGGTCTCGGCTGTCCGTCAACTTTGCAAGAAACCGTAAAACTTTAACAGTGATAAACTATTGGTCTACACATTTAAACTCAACTGTCTCTGCCTAGACAAAACCTTCTTGCTTGTGACCACTCTAGGTAGATATCATAGCATGTGTAAAGTCTGCAGGTGAACTCCGCAGGCGACGGGCCTGCTAGGTCGCTTGGCTTTACCTCAGGGACTCCCTGGGTTTCCCGGTGCTCTAGTGCGAGAGCCCCAGACTCTAATTCAAATCATTTTACACTCAGGTATGAAATGAGTGGGATTCTGAATTTAAAAATCCATTAAATTTTTAGCGCTGAATATTTGTGTTGAAATTATGTATCTGAGTTTTTTGCCTCTGAATTTAATTCTTCAAATTTTCAATAACATCCTTAATTTTCAGTGTTCACAAATTCAGAATCAAAAATTCAAAATTTAAAAAACTCAGATAAAATAAATCCAAGTTTCTTAAATTCAATAGGCCGAATTCAGATGCCAAAATACGAGGTACAAAATTCAGATTAAACAGCTGGATACTGGGTAGGAAAACCAGCCGATTCTAGATCAAGTCAAACCAACATCCAGCCATTCACATTGGGCTCCACTGGTCACATGACGCACAAGCTGGAAGTTTGTCAGCTGCAGCTCTTGTGCATCTGTGTCAATAAAGACAAACGATGGTGCCTCAGCGAGTATTAACTCTTCTTTTAATGATTTGTGTGGTTTGTTTATGTAAGATTCTGTAATGGACAATAACTGACACTCACACATTAACAGAATTTATTGGGCAAAATCTTTGTTCCCCGAAACTTTTAACGTGGTGGCGTTCGGTAAAATTGTGTTAGCAGCATTGCTAATGTAATGCGACCATGGTTTGTTGTCCCAAACGACCGGACAGTTGTGAGACAGTAAGAAATGATATCTGACTGACAGTAATAACAGCTCGGTAGTTAAGTTACTAGCGGCTGACTTTACCCAAAACAGTTTTTTAAAAAACACAGATAAACAGTTTTTCAAATTAATGAGTGACCGTGTGAGCTGGTGCAAGCCTAACGTAGTGAATGATCGTAAGTCAAGTTTGTTACTGTCAGCTGTTAAAAAATGAACAAAACAGCCTTCAGCTTTACTTAAATGAATTTTTAATACATGCTCATTTCTGTTTGTCTGACAACGTTATGCTAATCGTTTAGGTAAGTTGTGTTCAACCATACCAATACACATTCACCATAACGTTTTATAATGTGGGAATAGTGGTAAAACTACTAATTCATTCATTCATGTTTATCCAGATAATTAATAGTGCACCAATTTCAAAATTGTTCTTTTTGCAGGGTATGGACGTTCCCGATACTGAGTGGGAAAACAGTGGACTTCCTCATGATGACCATTCGAGCATCATTGTCCCAGACACAGCTTGCCCACTGACTGATGAACAAATAACAGCTTTAAGAGATTCAGTTAACCCAAGAGCTGCATCCCAGTCCTTTTTTTACATTGCCGTTGTTCAAATTTGCAAGCATTTTCTTTCTCTAAAAGAACTGATCTGAGATTCAGAATAACTATTAAACTTAAACTCAAAGACTAAAACTGATGAGAGAAAAAAATTAAAGGTCAATGGATACCTTTCCCCACCCGAAGAGTGTACCTGCATAATTGTAACTTTATAGTAAACTGCCAGTTGAATCATGTTGAATCATCTGTCTGTTGAAGCAGTGTTAAATTTTAACTGACACTAAATGTACTGATAATTTGAAGGGTGTCAACAAGTGTTAACTTTCTCCGTTTTCTTTACTTGATTGACATCACCTAAAGGAAATAACTTCATGTACAACAGATTTGATGTGAAAGTTGAGGTTGACAGAATAAAATACAGCAGTGTAATACAGCAAAGACTTCCATCCCCTTCAGCTGTGACAGTATGACGAACGTTTAATTCCTGCATGAAAAGCTTTTCTAAAGTGCAGAGATTGTTTACAAGGAACATGTTGAACTTTAACTGTGTCATTTATGTGAAAAAACTGCATGTAACTTTATGTATACCACAATTTTTATGTGGAAGCTGGAATTGACATGTTTTGTACTACTGCAAAGGGCTTTCGTGCCATTCAGTTTTAACAGTGAGAAGATAAAAATCAGTGCAGTCAAGTTCACGGTGTTTTCTAAGTAGTTGCTCAAAGCCATGCGTCATCTTGCATTTCTGCACATAAATGTCTACGGTAGATCCATACTCATGATTTGTAGCTCGTTTGTTGCTGGAGAATGTGCCGATCAACTCCTTACCCAGCTCCAGGATAAAGTCCTTCTGAGTGTACCGCTTCTTCCTTCCCAGCTGTCTGGTTGATGCCAAACTGTACAGGATCCAGGCATTTACACGGCAACAATCAACCACAAACCACAAGATGTATTTACAGTACTTTTTGCTTGCACGTGATGCAGGATATTTTTTCCTGAGTTGATCATGAACATCAACACCATTCATGTGTTGGTTATACCTGTTGATAGGCTGGGGTTGTGGCAAAGCCAACTTCTTTCTGCCCACCTGCCGATCACAGGTAATCATTTCACTTGGATGAGGAAAGCAGGCATGAGCAACAATCACAATGTTACTGTCATTCCGTGCTGTCACTGTGATGTTTTTCTGAAAGGCCATGGTGTCACCTCTGTTGGATAGCTGTTTCTCGAGCATTTTGTTTGCTTCATGGCAGGGGGGATATCTTTTCTGTTTGCCATCATTGATGCGCAGGTATATATGTGGTCTGACAAGAGATTCTCCATCAATGTTATGGTAGAAAAAAAAACAGTCAAAATAAATGCAGTGGTTGAGGCCAGTTAAATCCCATGTCAAATCATGGATGACTCGATATCCGACATCATGAAGCTGCTGAACAGGAGTCCGATCACGCTTGCCTGAATTTAACTGAAAGTCAGACAGGTACGCTGCGTTATCGTCACACCTTTCCCAGAATTTAATGCCAAACTTCTCTGGCTTGTTCGGCATATACATGCGTAACTCTGTTCTGCCTTTGTAACCTTTCATGGCTTCATCAATGGATATGTCATGACCATATTTATAGTACATTTTGAAATTTTGTCAACAAGAGGTGCAACTTTTGCTGTCGGGTGATAGTTATAGGCCGGGAGCGAGGCCCACCCCTCAGGATGTTTTCTGCTTACTTGTTTTCACTATTATTTTCTGTTAGCCTATACAATTGGATTTCTATGCAGATAGTGCGATGAAACATATTACTCAAGAGGTTACAACTAAATCAGCTGAGAGGGATCGCAGAGGTTGTGGTGAAAGGTTTATAGTTAGTGGTCGGAATGTTCATGGACCTGCAGACTGGAAAGCTTTCCTGACAAATGTTGACAACAAGAGGTCACTCATCCATCCACTTCTCGAGCACTGGAGCTCGCCTGATATGATGGAAGAGACACTTCAAAGACCTGTCATCTTAATAGAGGCTGGTCAAGCTTTCAGGATCGAAGCTCATGTTGGAGTAATCTCAAAAGTATATCTACCTGAGATCTGTTCCAAACACGGAGAAACAGATGTGAGGCTGATCATAAACATTAAGTATGTACATGCCTCACATCCAAACCGTCAGAGTCAGAGCAAAAGACTCTGACATTTTCTTCATTTTACTTTATTATGCAAAATCTTTCACAGTGGACATCATCTTGGGCACAGGAAACAAACTAATCAACATCAACCAGCCGGCTGACAATTACACACAGGAACACATTTCAGCTCTGCTGTCCTTGCATGCCTTCACTGGTGCTGACTGTACCTCAGCATTCAAAGGCAAAGGTACAACCAATCAAGCTTCTGAATCAACATTCAAAATTCATCCAGATTTTTTTTTGCAGTGGGGAAGTCTTGGGAGCTTGATGAGCTTGTGCTCACTGGTGTTGAATAGTTTACCTGTCTCCTCTATGGCTTTGGACCTCAGATTAAGAAAGTTGACGAGGCACGAGAGATTAAGGTCAGGAAAACGTGTGGCTCAAGTCTTGAGCTTCAGCCAGGTCTCTCCATTGACCTTTGCATGTTTCCACCTTGCAAAAGGGTAGACTTGCCACACATGAAAAGAGTTAACTTCCAGGTATGCATCTGGAAAAGGGCTCATGTCTCATCACCTCTTGACCATGGTTTTCATGTTCACTCTGAAAATGGCAAACTGGAACCTCTATGATTTGAGGGTGAGGTCATCCCCAAAGCCCTGGTTGATGTCTTGGCTGAAGAGGGGAGAGACAAGGATAAAGAAGGAATTCATACAGAGATGGGTGGTGATGATGAGGATGAAGAGGGGGATGAATATGATGATTAACATGTTAAAATCAACCTGATCAGCAGTGCATCAAATCAGGTTAAGATCTAGTGACAACACAAATTTCAACCTAGTCCACAGGTCTAAAAATGTAGTTGACATATGATATAAAGGTTATGTGGTGATTTTCAGTAGTAACACTGAGTGTGGTCCGGACACAACTGAAATGAGAACCAAAATAAGTATTTTGCCCCGAATATTATTCCCCCTAACTTAAGCATGTTTGCTTTTATCTGTGCATTTTGGCATTATTAGTTCTTTTGTTTTCTGTTTTGTACTGTAAGTCTACAGTATATTGAAAGAGACTGTAACTACACAGTATACCTGTGATTATTTAACATAAAAAATATTTGAATGCCATTTTACATTTTTTTGCATTTATTTTTCTAGTATAGCATTCACTTCATGTTTTTTTTTTAAATAGTAGAGGACCTTAGTGAATATATTGTTAGATGCAAGAAACAGCAGTTTTTGCAT